>CAKKOB020000217.1:12500-25091 GCA_918844115.2 Phlebotomus perniciosus | reverse complement strand
TGTCTGTCTGTCTGTCTGTCTGTCTGTCTGTCAGTGCGTACGCGCATCACGGCCAAACGGCTGAACCGATCCGGCTGCTATTTGGTATAGGTATAGAGGGCACCTCAGGTTGGGACATAGGCTATATGAAAACTTCCCCCACCTCCCCTATCTGGTACCTCCCATACGAATTTACCACTTTTTTCGACATTTTCGACTTTTTGACCACTAAGATGAAGCCAGAGCGAGTTGCAATGTATTATGGGAATGATAAGGGTAGTGTCCTCTACAACTTTGGACTATTGAGAAATTCCCCCGCCTTCCCCTATTGGTACCTCTCATACAAATTTACCCATTTTTCGGGTATTTTCGACTTTTTGACCATAAAAATGAAGCGTTAGTTGATCACGATGTATGATAGGGTTGATCAGAATAGATTCACCTAAATCCCCATACTATAGGAGAAGACTTCATCATCCCCTATTAGTAACTTTCATACAAATTTACCATTTTTCGGACATTTTCGACTTTTTGACCACTAAGATGAAGCCATAGCGAGTTGCAATGTATTATGGGAATTATAAGGGTAGTGTCATCTACAACTTTGGACTATTGAGAAATTCCCCCGCCTTCCCCTATTGGTACCTCTCATACAAATTTACCCATTTTTCGAGTATTTTCGACTTTTTGACCACAAAAATGAAGCGCTAGCTGGTCACGATGTACGATAGCGTAGATCAGAATGGGTACACCTACAACTCCATACTATAGGAGAAGACCCCATCATCCCCTATTAGTAACTTTCATACAAATTTACCAATTTTTCCAACAATTTCCGTTTTTTATCACTAAGATGAAGTGTTAGCGGCTCACAATGTATGAAGGGGTTTATTGGAGTAATGTACCCTGTAATTTAATATTATAGGGGATAGCCACCTCCACCCCTTTTGAAATATTTCATCTCCTATTTTCGACTTTTTATCCGTCAAATCAATATTCTCAATCAATTTAATGGATCCGAGTTACTACACAAACCACAAACCACGCAAAGTGAGGCGCGAAGCGCCTCGTTTATCTATAAAAGCTCTAGAAAATATCAACAATTTTTCCTGGAGCTTTAAGCATTAGTAAAAATAAACCTGAACTCATTTAAAAAAAGCTCAAAATAAACAACTTAAGCTTACAAACTGACCCAAAAGCTCTTAAAAACTTTTAAAGACGTATCACACAAAATATGATGAAGCTCTTAAGAAAGCTTTCGCAAGTTTCTGATCTTGGAAAAGAAATAGAAAGCTTGTTGAGAGCTTTTTTTAAAGCTTACAATTAAGCTTGCATACTTTTATTGAAGTGTAGAACATTTTTCAGATCATAATATCCAACCTTGTTTTTTAAAATTTCTTATGGATAAAAAATCAAATAATTTAAACAAAATAGCTAAAAAGGAGAAGAAGAAGAAGAAGAAATAATTTAAAGACCTTCAAGGAGAACCTTGACCCTTTGAAATGTTCGTAATGAACTAATACTATTATATCGTTCTGAAATATTTTAAATAATATTCCATGAATCTGATATATTTCACGCTCAATAGGTGATTAAACCGATTAAAACGATAATTGTGGGAATGACCAATATGCAAATCTCACTCCACAAAAAGGATATTTGAATTCTTGAACACTTTTTCTACCCATTTCACCTCGTTGTTGAATGAATAAGTTAACAGATTTTTTTTTCTCTTGCCTTTTTAACTTTTCAGGAAAGACAGTTTCTCGTGGCTTCTATCTTGATTGAATTTGTAGTGTCATCCATTTTTTATACGCTAAGAGCATTATATTTGCCAGAACTCAGTCCAGGTGCAATATTTCTGGCACTCTTCTTGCGATCTCAACTCACTAACACCGTCACGTTGGGATTAATATTTCTGCCAAAGTTGTGGTATCAACACAAACAGGTAAGATACCATCCAGGTCACGATGAACCATCATCAATGTTGTCCCTAAGGGGTGTTCAATTGGGAATTGAACTGTGCCCTATTTCCTCTGATTACATTGAAATCACGCTGAAATTGCGAAAGCAATTGGGATATATATCTTTGTGAATTTGGCGGAGAGAAATATTGCAAAAAAAGAAGATATTTTCACATTTTTTTACCTTTGGTGTTTTGTAATTCTTGAATTCTCATGAATTCTCTATGGCAGGAGCCGCTCTTTAAATAAAACACTTACACCCAGGAGAGAGGAAGATATGAACGTGCCTTGTATGAGAAATAAGGACACATTTCAATTCTATGTGGTTAAATTTGAACACCCCTTGGCCATGTCCTTCCCTCCTCATTCCTTTCCCATTTGCCTTCTTACTTCAAGTAATATGATATGTTGAGTCACTTTATTAATTGTTGAGCTGCTTTTTGCTATTAAACTATATAGTCTCTCTGTTGTGTTTCAAGCGGAGATGATGTCTTCTAGGATGTCAGCTCTTTTTCACTCAATTGGTTTAACATAGTGTTTTGTGCGGTGTATTAATTCTCACACAATCCACGAAGAATTTCCCAGACAATTTACTCTCAATTCTCTCCTCATCATTTTCCCGTCCAATTAATCAATTATATCCACTGATAAGGCAGAAACAATGTTTCTGCGGAGAACAAAAGTGACTCCCAATTAGTTTCTTATACTTTTTCTTCATGTGTGGTTTGTGTGAGAAGCAAAAGGTGATTTCCTTAATTCCTCGCTTGCCTCTGTCTCTCTCTCTTTCTCTATCATCTTTTTACTGTGGATGTTTGTTGGTGTTTTGCATCAGAATAGCTTGCAGGTTCGTTCCTTAACCCAAGAACTATCATGCCGCTTACCTGTGGATGCTTTTAAGGGATCCCATGATGCCTCCCAACATGGAGGCGGTGGTAGTGGCGTCGGCGGTGCTGGAGCATGTATCCTTGGTGATCCAGACATTGGCGACTTGAGCCTCTCCGAGATGAACCCGGAAGACATAAGGGCAGAACTGAAAAGGTAATGTGGACCAGCAAATGTCTCCTCTCTCTCTCTCGAAAAAAAATTTGCATCTAATCTTCTGTCTATCTTCTTCTCGTTGTAGACTGTATACACAATTAGAAATTCTGAAAAATAAGACACTGCGACAGGATAATCCGCATATTAGCAAAAGACGTGGAGGCAGAAAAGTTGCTCACCGGAGATTTTCACTTCAGGTTTGTCAATCACCTTATAGCATTTTCTCACGTACTATTCCTCCCACTCATCTTGATATATATTTTCTCAGATAACATTTCTCAAGTAATATTCGCCTTCTTCCCTCGATATCACTTTTCTCTTCTCCCCTTCATTTCTAATTGGAGACAAGAATTATTGATTACGTGCTCTTAATGGGTTTGAGAAGGTGAAGAAAATTTAAGCAAGATTGACAAACAACTCAAAGATAATCAATCTTCAGGTTTATTAATGATTTTAATTAATTATTTTTTATTAAACCTCATCCCCCTAACTAATACTTCAAAAAAAAAATATTAAATAAGTTGTTAAATCTGTATACAAAGGTATTTTTTCCTATCTCAATTTTATGGACAAACTGAATTTTGAATTTTAATTACAATTTCCGAGCTCTCATCAAAATATTTGATTTTGCACAATTTCTCCCTTTTGTTTCTCTTTTGTCTGGAACAGCATTTTCACGTAGCTCTCCATCAAAGATTGAAATACATATAAAATGTTTTGGAAAACTATCACATTCATGTTTCGTATATTCGACCAACATAGACGCTTTGGTTAAATGTAATTTGCTATTTCATTTCAAGGGAAAGCAATTTAAAGTTTCCTTTGCAACTCAAAACAACGAGAACGTGTTTTATTGAGTTTTCATAGTTTTCACGACTTTGAGCTACATTCCCAGTTTTGAAGAGCAACTTAGGGGAATTTGGGAAGGGTCCTCATTCTGGAGTTCAAAATCTATATTATAGGAGAAAGATGCGTATGGACGGGCATGTAATGGATCAGGGCTTAAGATAGATTCACTTAACTTCAAATCTTCTACAAAATGATTTTTTTTTAATTCTGAATAAGCCTGAATCTTTAAAGCATGCTTTTACTTCAAGCTAGCCCTAATGCTAGGTTTAAGGTTGGCTTTAAGTTTTTAAGCTTGTGCACTTTAGGCTATTTTTAAGCCATAATATGGCTTAAAGCTTTAAACTAGCAGACCTAACTTTAAGCTTAAGGTTGGCTTAATGTAGGGATGGCTTAAAGCTTAAGACTGGCATAAAGCTAAAATTTGACTTGAAGCTTAAGACTTATTCCTAATTAAAATACTAGCTTCAAATATTTCAACAAAATTATTTTTTTAATAAGAATAAGCCTGCAGCTTTAAACTGAACATCTTTTCTTAAGCCAGCTTTAATGTTGGCTTTAAGCTTTTGATTATCTTTACATCCGTTTTAGGGGATAATTCATTTCTAAAATTGAGAAATAATGTTATTTTCTTCATATGGTCCACTTTGCCCATCTTTCCCCTATACTGAGAGGAGTTGAAAAACCAAAATGAACTTGCATCACTGCAATTTTCAGTGACATATAAATAATTGGAGTGTCCTCAATATGCATCAGTGCGAATCGGGAAACGTACCAACCTCAAATTTCTCATTTCAAAGAAAAAATCTGAAATTGACATCAAACATTATGTTTATACATATAAATTTTATAGAATTTAGCATGGAAATTCCATGATAGAGCTGTTACTGAAAGGTCTCTAAACATATTCATCAACGGCCAATCGATTACTCTCTGCATGAAATTGTGCGATATTTTGAGCAACTCCAAGTCATTTATTTGACCAAATATGATACAATAGCATAACAAAAGCCCAGCATATCAAAATCTATACTTCATCAAATTTTAATTCAAAATCTTGTACAAAATCAAATTTCACATCTGCATTGTAACATTTGATTGAAAATTGTGTATAATGAAAGATTCTCTTCTCCAATTGTTATCCAAGTTTTCCAAATGATTTTCAATATTGGAATTTTATTATTATTTTTCGATTTTAATGATTTTTAATTTCCCCTCTATGGATATTGCATTTTTATTGGTTTAACACATATTTTATGTCACAGTTAATTGTATTAAATATGTTTTACCATCGTAAATTGTAAATTTTCCTCAATTATGGGGAAAAATGAAGTACTTATTGACTTTTTGTCATATTTACGCAGCTTGTCATTAAATATTTAAATTATATAAAGCGTGAAAAATGGGGTTTATTCCGTAAAAAAAAACTTTTTATGCCTTTTTAAATAATTTAAAAATGCAATTACTGGAAATGGCATTTGATTCATTGGATTCCATAAAGCTTGTGCAAAAAATAATAATAAATTAAAGCTTATAAAGGAATAACTGAATTTTCAGGGTTGGAAAACACTTTTCCCTCATATAATACCTTTTTATATAATTCCACTTTGTACTTCTTAAATACTTAGGGAATGCTAAACTGTTTATCATTTATGTCTTTTCTTTTAGATATAGTCTTATCGGTCTTATCCAATAAAGAATGCTCGAATTTGCATTTACATATCTTTCATCGTATTCTTGTCGGTGGAATAGACCTTGTATATCTATACACATCCTAAAAGAGTGTTTAATCCCCCTAAGATACCCCACCCCTCCCCTACAATGATGGTAGATAAGAAATAATAAAATTTTCCTATTATAAAATATCTTTTGTCGTCATGCTTGCGATAATGAAATGTAGAAAAAAGGAAGTAAGGATAAGGTGAGACTCACCCAATAATTTTCCTCATTTTTAACTCCCCTTATACATTTGCACACACATAAAATTCAAGATTTCGTGGCACTGATTACCTATATATCTGGTAGCCAAGAGGGTTGTTGTATCACCTCAAAAAGTACCTAGATGATTAAATTTAACCATCGAATTTCTGTACATAGTTTGGGGGAGCTTTGGGGGATACGCTGTGGTGTCCCTCAGGAGATTTTGTGGTACACTAATATCCTATTTCTCTTTCTATATAACATCTCCTTAACCACCGAAGGCTCTGAGTGCGAAGCACCGCAGCAACCGACATAATGCCCACGACATGGAAGTGACCGAGGCTGAGCCATCGCGAACACCGGAAGACTCTGTGTGCAGCGGAGAAGGTCCCACTGACACAGCTGGAGAGATGTCCGCTGTGTCTGTATCCAAGTGAATGACCCCACATTTTCACTCCCACCAAATAAATAAATTAAAAACTAAGTGAAAGAAAAAATTAATCCAGAGGAAAAAAAAACATTTCTGTTTGCTACTTTTGTGTACAGTGAAAAAATGCATAAAATGATAAGATGTGAGGAATTTAAAAAAAAATATTGTTATCGCATAATTGTTATGGAAAAAAAGATGTGAGAAAACTAAAAGTTAATTTAGTATCTACTCAAATAATGTCTCATTGAACAAAAAAATGGATAAAAATCACAATGTGTCCCATTAGATAAAAGATATTGAATCAAATATTTAGGGGAATATCGCCAGCTGGGAAGAAACTTTCCAGAAAGATGAAATAAAAGAGTTTTATCGCTGTGACATGTTTTCGTGTAAATATTATTGCGCCAGAGTGAAATTTGTAGCAGATATTGTGGAATGAAAGAAAAAAAAACTCCGAAGAGAGTAGAAAATTGCAATTTTATTTGCATCCACTGTAAGTTGAAATCTGTGTAAATAAATGTACCAAGTTAGTTAAATCGATCTCATATTGTAATTGAAAGGAAATCAGAGAAAAAGTAAAGGTATGTAATATTAAAATAGAGTTTAAAAAACACTAACAGCGAACATGAATTTATGTGACAAAACACCAATCATTTGACTAGAGTTGGAAAGACTAGAGAAAATTTGATATTTCGTGTTAAATTTGGGATTATCGATTCCTTAAAGAGCAGAATATCCAACTGAGATTGATGTTAATTCAATTATTCACCCATTGCTTAAACTACATAAATTGTAATTTAATTTGATAACAACTTAAATGAGGTGAATTAATTAATAAACATTTAACATTATTATACGAAGTAATTGATATTTTCCAAATGACTTCCAACTCTAGTCATAGCAAAACAGAAATGTGAAATCCACATTAACCACCGAGAAAATGAATATTAAATAGTTTGACGTGAAAAATAGACTTGCTATGGGGGACCAAAATGTCCTGAATTATGATAAAAAGAAATCAATAAATGAATAATTTACTTACCGTAAAAAAAAGTAAAAAAAAAGAAAGATAATCTGATTATAAACCTAAATAGAAATATATTCGTTGAGAAATTATACAAAAAAAATAATGTAGTGAAAGACAGAATGAAGAATTACCTCCCCGTAATCATAGTTTAAAATAAAATGAAAAGAGAAGAGAAATATTATGATAAATTGCAACTGATTGTATAGTTGTTCAATGATGAAAATAGCTGATGACAAGAAAATGTTAAATCGAGCAAGAGACGCTCACATTGTGTCTCAAACGAACTTTTTTTTTCAATTAAAGAAAAACCGCCCAAGAAAGTGAGACATTTTTTCAATAAAAAAACGCAAATTTCCATCAATTTACTCATTTACTCATTGAATCTGATAATAATGCCAAAAATATACACATTGAAAGGTGAAATTGATAATTTATTATATAGAGAAAATCAAATTGATAATCAATGTCCCGAGAGAGGATTTTTGATTGACATGGTGGGAAAAATAAAGTAAAATAATTCACTAGTGGTGCATTCAGAAGATACTGACGGAGAAATTATGCAGAGATGGTGAAGGAAACAGGATTTATTTGGAAAAAGATGCATATTTATGAATTCTAGTACAATAAATAAAGTGAAATAGAAGGCAGTTGATAACGTCTTTCCATTTTAAATTTGACTTTCTTCAATGAATATGGGGGTTGATGTCTTTGCTGAGCGTCTGAGGAATCTCGTCGAAATTGTACTCACGACGACACGACGAGCATTCAGAAACGGTAAGAGGTTGATGGGGGGATTACGCCGGAAGAGAATTGGACACGACAATTCCTAAAAAGCCCCTTACTCATTCATAACTCTCCGACTGCCCGTCTGCCCGTCCTTCCGTTATGGCGAAAAGACAGTTAAACAGATTTAAACAGATTTAACGCTTGGACTCTCACATGTCAAATTTCTGTCAAATAGAATGCTCTCATCGAGGGCATATGACGTCCGGCCAAAAAATTTAAAAAGAAGAAGAAGAAGTCAAATAGAATGAGAGAGAAGATATTGACAGCAATATGAGTGAGTGAGAGATCCGATAGTTTGACAGTCCAAAATCGCCGTGTGAGAGTCGAAGAGTTACACATTTACTTGGATTGATAACTAATGATCATGTAGGCCCCCACCGCCATTATCCGCCATTTTGAAAGCCCCCAAGATACTGTTTCTTGAATAACTCAGCTTCTATGGTGCCGATCGAGCTCAAAATTTAATATGTTGTAGCTGAGACAAAGTTCTTTTTTAATAATTCTTTACTTTAGTTTGAATCGTTGGAATTGTTTTACGAAATGATAAATATAGTATAAGAATTTCCCAGAATTTCCGTTCTAGTACTTAGGTTATACGAACAAATAAGTTCAGAAGGCCAAAAATAATAAATAAGTAAATGAATAATCAACTTGCCGTGTGATAGCACCTTAACATTGTCTTTGCTATCATTAATATTTTTGTTTGTCCCTTTTTCGACCAGTCACTACTGACATTTCTTAGCCCAAAAAATCACGCAGAAACCCACACGAAGTGGTTATTTTTTATTCCCCTGTTTTACTGTATATTTCCCTGATCTTGTGAGGATTACTCACCCTCGAGTGGAAGCCATGTCCGAGGTGCCGAGCGTAAGTGGAAAAGTGATGAATCATCCAATTCTATGGGGTGTTTCCTGGCACTTTCTCCTTTGTTGACATCCTCCCCCGTATGATTTTTCTTTTGTCAGGAGGATCCGGAGACGGAGACAGAGAGCTGCACCGAGGAGGATGTGGAGCCCAAGTTGAAGTACATCCGAATGTCCAATGACCTGCAAAACATCCTGAACAAGGACACCATCAGTTGCATTGCAGTTCACTCAAAGGTAACGTCCGGAACCCGGAAGTTCCTGGAGGCGTTGAATTATAATAATAATAGTGTTGATTGTTTTGGTTGTTGTTTATCTCCGCAGTTCCTCTGCATCGGCACCCATTGGGGCGAAGTCCATCTGCTGGATCATCAGGGCAACAATGTGAGTCAGAAGGCAAATGTTCCCCATCACATGGTGGCTGTCAATCAGATCTCAGTGGATGGGAAAGGAGAGCACATTGGCACTTGCTCAGACGACGGAATGGTGATCATCAGTGGTCTCTGCACGGAGGAGAATAATCAAAAGATAAACATTGGCCGAGCTGTGAGGAGCCTCTGTCTGGATCCGCTCTATCATAAGTCCGGCTCCGGCCGGAAGTTCATTGTGGGCGACAACAAGCTCAGTCTCTACGAGAAGACTTTTCTCAAGAGCCTCAAATCCACTGTACTAAGTGATTCCGAGGGAAATGTCTCATCCATGGCGTGGAACAACCAGTTCGTGGCCTGGTCGAGTGCTCTGGGTGTCCGGGTGTTTGACCTGAGTGAGAGATGCTCTCTGGGACTCATCAGATGGGAGCAACCCAAGTCTCTCTCACTAAGTGATTTCCGGTGCAATTTGCGATGGTCCAACTCAACTACTCTGCTCATCGGGTGGGTTGACACCATCCGGATCTGCGTGATCCGCAAGAGGAACAGTATAGAAGTGTCTACGAGAGATTTGCCCGGATTCATTGTCGATCCAGGTGAGTTTTTTTTTTAATTTTGTGGTAACTCCCGATTTTACTCACTTTTTGCTTTTCAGTATCAACATTCCAGACGGATTTCTTTGTCTGTGGTCTGGCACCCTTGGAAGCCAATCAATTGGTCGTCCTGGGAGTTCCCAAGGAGCGAGAATTGGAGAACAACAAGTCCCTGAGACCCATCCTCAGTGTTCTTCTCTACAAAACCTGCGACTACGTGGAAGTTTGCACGGATAGTCTCTCCCTCAGAGGGTAAGTGGGTAGTTTCTCTCTTTTGAAATTCGTTCAAGACAATAACTCTCTGTCTCTTCTTGAATGTAGGTATCAAGAGTTCCAGTGCAATGACTACTCCCTGGACTGCCTTATCGAGGAGAATCAATATTTCATAGTATCACCAAAGGATATCGTCGTGGCTACTCCATATGAGCATGACGATCGGATTCAATGGCTCATTGAGCATGGGTGAGTTTTTGATTTCCTAGAAATTTTTGGGATAACTTATCGTTAAGAATAATTCTATTTGAGAACAGATGTAAATTATTTTCATACCCGCGAATTATTCCTAAAAAAGAATAAGAAGCATTATATGCTTTGACTGGTTAATTCGCCAGATATTAACCCCTTGACTGTCAAAGCACTTCGCTGTAACCTCACTTGCGGTGTAATCTCTGGGAATATTTATTTAGTGAATTTTAGCTTAAAAAATGAAGAGTACTGGATTTAATAATCGTTTAGTGAATATAATTGTGGCAATATTTGCCTTTTCACTGGGAACACTCACCACTCTGATGATTGTCAGTGAGAAATCCATGGGAAAAGCCCCCACAAGGGACTTCCACGCAGAGACTTTGAAGCAAAAGGCCACCCAGATGAAACCTCATCACTTCTTAGTGATTCTCATAACCACTGGCCCTGGGAATGTCCCTCAGAGGAATGCAATGAGAGAGACTTGGCTCAGGAATGGATATCTCTGGAAATCGGACGTCCCCTATGACTCGAATGCAGTCTATATTCCGATTTATGATCCGGAAACGGGATTCCTGCGTCCAGAAGCACCAGATATTCAATCTTACAGTTTGGATGTGTACAAGAAGTGGATGAAGAAGTACAAGACAATCAATCCTGAGCTGGATGGCCAAGAGATGGGGAATATCTCGATACGGCACTTCTTCTCAATTGGCACCCAAGGACTGAAAGCCTCAGAAGTCAGTGAGTTGAGGCAGGAAGAGGAGAAACACAAAGATATTCTCTTCCTCGACATCTTGGATAGTTACAGCAATTTGACCAGGAAATTGCTGGAGAGCCTTCACAAAGTGGATGAGAAATTCACTTTTGACTATGTCCTGAAGTGCGATGATGATACCTTTGTGGATCTGGCCATTTTACTTCAAGATCTGCAAGTGTATCACAACAATCTGAAGGCTTTCTATGGGAAGAGCGGAAATATCCATCCGATTCCTCGTCTCTACTGGGGATACTTTCATGGAAGGGCTCATATTAAGATAACTGGTCAGTGGAAGGAGCAGAACTATGATATCTGCGATAGATACTTGCCCTACGCTCTGGGTGGAGGCTATGTGATCTCCGGCAACATCGCTACTCATCTCTCACGACACAAAGACACCCTTAAGACCTTTCGGAGTGAGGATATCTCCATGGGAACTTGGCTGGTGCCATTCAGAGACATCCATCGGCGTCACGATGTCCGTTTCGATACGGCCTTTATGGCCAGGAAGTGCCAGAACTACCACATTATCCTCCATAAGCGCTCCATTGAGGATATGAGACATTTTCAGAGTGGTTTCACATGTTCCCAGATTCAGAATGATGCCATCAGGCGTCCCAAGGAATACTTTTACAATTGGCACAAGCCACCATCTCAGTGTTGCGACATCTCCGTCAATTGACGAACAATTTTCAGCAATAATTGATGATTTCGCTGCCTTTCTCTCCCCTCCCGACAGACGATTCGAGCAAGCAATGGATGTGATATCTGTCCACGGAGGCCGATACTCGCTGGTGAGCGTGGCGAGACTCTATCTGGATCACTTACTTACGCTCGGCCTGTACGAGGATGCCGCCAAGTTGTGTTTGCGGGCCTTTGGCAATGATAAATTACTTTGGGAGGAGGAGGTGTACAAATTTGTCAAGGTGCAGCAGCTCAGGTGAGTTCTTTGATCTGATCTAAACTATGTATTTTCTCTGTCCGCATCTGCCCCACAAATTTGTCCGAAATAGCCCCATTCACATTTAGAGTGCTTATCACGCTACTGAAAAGACTAGTTTAGTTTAAGATTGGACTATATGTTTATATACGCTACTAAAACAGAATTTTTTCAAAAAAAAATGGATAAAACTCAGATTGTCCGATCCGCTTCCAAGATTAGAGTTTCACTCGTTTTACTAGATTATCAACTCTACATTAACAGTCGTTCGCAGCGGCATTATGTCAAATGTCCGTTTGATTGTCCAGTTTTTGATTCGCTAGATAAGATTTCCCCAATCACATCTCTAATAACAATTAAATCGTTAAAATGCATTTAATCGCGTTTTAACGTATTTAATCGATATATAATTGCATTGAAACGCATTTTTAATAGTTAAAAGGCATTTTAACGCAGTTTAATTACGTTAATTGGAGCTCCCGGTGGCTCAGTCGGCTAGCGCACCGGCTGTTTTCCCGCCCCGAGAGTTGTGGGTTCGATCCCCGCAGGATGGTCAAAGAAATTTGACCATTTTTCTGGCCTGCGCTATCCTTCTAACCTCTTTCCTTCAAT
>CAKKOB020000217.1:0-12400 GCA_918844115.2 Phlebotomus perniciosus | reverse complement strand
CTCATACAAAAATTAATACGTATACAGTACCTACACAAGAGTGAGGTGAGGCACACACAAAGAGGAAGAACTACACACATACACAACGAGGCACACACAAAAAGCATAATCCATACAAAATGTACAGGCGATATTAATAAAAGCCTTATAGTTAGTTAATAATAATAATAATAATTACGTTAAAACGCATTTTAAGCCGTTAAAAAGCTTTTTAACGTAGTTAAATTGCGTTAAAACGCATTTTATACCGTTAAAAAGAATTTTAACGTATAGTTTAATTGCATTAAAACGCATTTAAAACCGGTTAAAAGCGTTAGAATGCGTTTAATTGCGTTAAAACGCATTTTAAACCGTTAAAAAGAATTTTAACGTAGTTTAATTACGTTAAAACACATTTTAAACCGTTTTAACGTAGTTTAATTGCTTTAAAAAGCGTTTTAACGTAGTTTAATTGCGTTAAAACGCATTTTAAGCCGGTTAAAAGCGTTAAAATGCGTTTAGTCGCGTTTTAACGTATTTCATCGCGTTTAATTACGTTGCGTTTCATTTATAAACGCTAGAATGCGTTTTAACGTATAATTTAATTGTGTTAAAACGCATTTTAAGTCGGTTAAAAACATTAGAAGGCATTTGAAGCCAGTTAAAAGCGTCAAAATGCGCTTAATCGCGTTTAATTGCGTTAAAATGCATGTTTAACATTAAAAGACGTTTTAACGTAATTTAATTGCGTTTAAACTCCTTTTAAGTCGATTAAAATTCTTTTACCATAGCTTAATTGTTGCATAAACGGGCTAGACTATATTTTGATCCTAGAACACTTTTCATCCGGACTATTTTAGCTATAGATAAAGGGCTTAAAGACAATTTAGTAAAATAATGATGCCCTATTATTATTTTTATTTTTATGTAAAGAGCTGTAAGCATGTATCTACCCCGATCAATCGACTGCAAGCTCAATCCGCACGTCTACGAGATGGTTCTGTATGAGTATCTGAAGTTGGAGCCTCCTGGTTTCCTGGCGCTGATCAAGGAGTGGCATCCGTCACTCTATAACACATCTGCTGTGATAAATGCCATTCAGGATCACTATAATGAGAAGGACAAGGCCGTTCTGCTCGAATCCCTGGCGATACTCTACTCACACGAGGAGAAATATGAGAAAGCCCTGGCCATGTACTTGAAGCTGCAACATGAGGATGTGTTTGCGCTGATCAAGAAGCACAATCTGTATTCTGTTATCCATCGGATGATTGTGGCTCTGATGCAACTGGACACGGATAAGGCCATTGCGATGCTCCTGGAGAAGGATAAGATATCGCCGGATGTGGTGGTGGCGCAACTGCAGGCGCGAGAGGATTTTCTCTATCTCTATCTGGACGCTCTGGATCGGATAGATCCCAGTGGGAGGTTCCACTGGAAGATGGTGGGTCTGTATGCAAAGTATGCGAGAGAGAAGTTGCTGCCATTCCTCAAGAGGTCCAACAAGTATCCCATCCAGGAGGCTTATGATGTCTGCAAGGCGAAACTCTTCTACCCAGAAATGGTGTATCTGCTTGGCAGGATGGGTAACACCAGGGAGGCTCTGTCGATACTCCTGCACAAGTTGGAGAATGTTCAGCTGGGCATTGAATTCTGCAAGGAGAATGATGATATGGATCTCTGGAATGACCTGATCAATGAGTCTCTGGACAAGCCACATGTCATGACGAAGTTGCTGGATGGGATTGCTGGCTACATCAATCCGGAGCTGCTAGTGAGTAAGATAAGGCTGGGTCAGAAGATTCCGGGACTCAAGAAATCCCTCATCAAGACCCTCAAGGATTACAGTCTCCAGGTAGGAAGAGGAGGAGCTTCTGCTCCTGAATGATCAGTAACCATCTCTTTGCTTTCCAGGTGACCATCCAAGATGGCTGCAATCAGATCCTCGTGACGGACTACTTCAATCTGCATGAGAAGCTGTACAAGACCCAACAGAAGCCTGTGCTCATTTCCAATGATTTCTACTGCTGCATCTGTCGTCGCAGCTTCCTGGCCAAGGAGTCCACCTTCTACAACAGTTCGCAGTCAAATGAGGGGCAGGACATTGTGGCATTCAACTGTCGACATCTGTTCCATGAGAACTGCCTTCCGGACAAGCCCGCAGATTTTTGCACAATTTGCAAATCCTCAAAGTAAAAACGATAATTCCTTCCGTGATCTGCGCGCAGAAGTTCTCAGCTGAAGCTTCAAATACTCGCCCCTCGTTTGTTTTTTTTCTCTTTTTGTAAGTAAATGTATTATTTCTGTTGTTATTTTAATGAGGAAAAAAAGTGTTTTTACAAGGCAATAAAAAGTCAGTCATTTTAAGACGCACGCATCCAAGTTCCGAGAGAAACAGCTTGAGCAAAAAAAAAGACAAGTTATATGTTTTTTAAAGGTAAATTATTTATTGTTGGAAATTTCTTTTACGAGAAAAAAAGTTTTTTTGAAAAAAGAAATCACAAGGAATTCATCAGCGCGATTTTTTTCATGAAATTTCGACTTTCAAAAGAAATTATCAAAGAGATATATTTTTTTCTTGTCTTGAGGAGAGAAAAAGAATAAATTACTACGGATATCAATATTTCCTTTCTTTTATCTTTCAAAAAAAAAATTGAAAATTAAAAATTTTGCAAATTGTTCCTGACAAAATCAATTTGGTTTTTGGCTGCTTGTATTACATTGACCAATTTTTCTTAACTGCTCTTGTTTTGTTTTTTTTCTTGTTGTATTTTGAGTGTTGTCAATTGCTCAATATAAATATATTCTCTTTTCTCTTTCTTTTCATTCGTTAAATCATAATTTAAATTAATTTGCTGATACTGCGGGTATTCCTTGATTATTGGTAGCTGATGATGTGGCGGCTGAATCCGTTAGATATTTTTCCACCTTTGCAAGACAACAACAATCGGTCAGTCTCTTCTCAAGTTTATCGGACAAGAGCCTACAGTCGGTGGTTGAGAAGTTACGCGCAATGTTTTTTCTTTGCTTTTTCTACTAAACTGTCGGAAATGTTATCAGAAAATGCTTCAGAGGCTATTAGAAAACATCTTAGCGGTCTTAAAATTTTCCTAGAAAACCTTTCAGAGCTTTGAAAAACTGTTTCTAGAAACCATTTTGCTGTTTAGGAACCTTTTTGATAGTTTGATAACATTTGAAATGTTTAATCGTTCCTAGAAACCGTTTCTGGATGTTTAGAATAGATTTAACAGTTTAATTGTTTGGCCTTGTGGCTTGGATAGCTGGGGTCGTAAAAATTAAAAGACAAAAAAAAGTTTAATTGTTTAAAAACTAACAAATCGCTTAAAAATTTCGCAAAATTAATGTTTGAAAAATCATTATCCGTTTTATCATTGAATTGTTAAAATTTTTTGGATTCATTTCCAAATTTCTTTTCATTGCGCGTAATTTCTCAACCATTGACTGTTGGACTGATTAGAATACTCACAATTTTCTTGACATAATTCAGTTGTTTGGATTCTGGATTCCCGGCGACATTGTCTACTTTGTATGGAGGTGATATAGTGACATCGTTGAAGACGACTATGTTGGGACCGGACCACGTAACTTGATCAATTGTTTTAGAAATCGCTATGAAGAGTTTCTGGCCATCGGGACTCACGCCAGCCGCGAGAGCCGTCACCAGACGCTTCTTCTGTTCCAGCGTGTTCCTCAATCTGGTGGTCAACTGCAAAAAAATGAACAAAATGAAACAATATCTCCAGTTTTTCCCTCTTTAAGAATTCCTTACTCGTTGGAGATTTAGTGACTGTGGAGGATCTGGCTTTGTACTAACTTCCTTCTTCACCTGAACATCGCCACAGAGGTTCAGATTCACCATGAAAACATCATGTTGCTTCACATTTCCGCTCACGGCAGGGCATTCTGGTTGATTTTGTGCATTAAGGAAAACTATTTCGATTTTCACGAAAAAATTACAATATTTTGGGAGAAAAGTGCATAACCTAAAAAATTATGGGGAAAATTCTCTGAACAGCCATGAAATGCTCTCTTTCTCCGACATCTTCGCAAATGCTCTGTCGCAGAAAATCGTCTGGGAGACATTCCAGAGGCTCTGTTCGAGAATCATAGGTGACTGAAAAGTAATCAATGGGATGAGCTGGTGGGAATACCAGCTCCCAAAATACCCTCTCGTGGGATCTTTTTAGCATAAAAGGATACTCAAAATCAAGATCTTGGTGCTCTGGTCGAACGCCAGGACTTCACCCTCGATATTTTGATTGAAACAAGTCGTACACACAACTGTACTGCCAATGGAAAAACAATCATTTACAGCAGCCATCTCTCACTTCGATGGTTCACAAATTTCCACACAAACTTTTTACTCAATTAACTTTTCGCGCAGAGTTTTCACGAGAGAGACCCAAAATCAAAACAGCAAAATCTCCACTGCTTTGACACTTTCGGCCATCTTGCTCGTCATCTGGCGGCGAATTTCAATAGGCCTATTTTTCGCCGCGCTTCAAATTTACGCGACTCGTCGAATGAACTTGACTTTTTAACGCTCCAGGGAAATTGTGTCAGGTAAATTTGATTTATCATAATTAACATCATAATTTATTTATTTTACAGCAATTTTGTCCATTAGATTCTCAAGAGATGCGGAATTGTTTCCCAATAAAATTGGCGCCATTAGTGAATAGGCCTTTTCGCCGCGCTGCTTCAGAGGTCATTTCAGGGTATAAAAAATACGTATCGGGAGAAAGTGACCAAATTTCCTGCTTTTTCCACACCTTCACGGATTCTTCCTGGCCAGAGAAATGCACGACATGCAGAAGCCGAATGCCACAGAGTAAGTTCCGGTGTTATTTCAGCGATCTTTGCCCTCCAAATATCAAATCCATTGATAAATATTTCACTTTCAGGAAACCAAATCCCATCCGGATGGGAAGCATAGATGACATTAATTTAGATCAATTCCTGAAGATCACCAACTATGAGGACACAGTGAAACAACTGGACATCTACTATGGGATTGGTAAGTAATGATTTGATGAGTAAAAGTGAAAGAGATTCTAATCTTCCGGATGTTATCCAGTTAAGCGACAACTTCTGCAGTTCCAAAGTCCAATCACTGGACTCTTCCCAGTGCTCACGACTGACACCGAGGTGGGAAGCATCAGGGATAGTGTTTACTGTGCTGCAGCCATCTGGAGTCTCTATCAGGCTTACAAGAGAATCGACGATGATCGAGGAAAATCCTACGAGCTCGGCCAGTCCACTGTTAAGTGTATGCGGGGGATTCTGGAGTGCTGGATCAAGCAGGCTCGCCGGGTGGAGTTCTTCAAGTCTCGCCAGTGCAGCCAGCATGCACTGCACTGCAAATTTCACCTGTACACCGGCGAGCAAGTCCTCCCCGATGACAAGTACAATCACCTTCAGATCGACGTGGTGTCCGTGTACCTGATATTCCTGGTGCAGATGATAACATCAGGTCTGCAGATCGTCTACACACAGGATGAAGTGGCCTTCGTGCAGAATCTCGTCTACTACGTGGAACGAGCTTATCGCACACCGGATTTTGGGATCTGGGAGCGAGGATCAAAGTACAACGATGGAACTCCTGAGATCCATGCTTCCTCAATCGGATTCGCCAAGTCCGCCCTGGAGGCTATCAATGGGTGTAATTTGTTTGGGGAGAAGGGAGCCTCCTGGAGCGTTGTCTACGTGGACATTGACGCTCACAATAGGAATCGCAGTATTTTCGAAACGATGCTCCCACGAGAGTCCAGCTCAAAGGGAGTGGATGCCTCCCTCATTCCCACACTGTCCTTTCCCGCTTTCGCGTCCCACGAGGAGCGCCTCGTTGACATGACGAAGAAGAACGTGGTGACACGCTTGAGGGGCGCCAGAGGCTTCAAGAGATTCAGTCGAGATGGATACTTGAGCAAGATTGAGGACACGACAAGGAGGTATTTCAACAGCTGGAAAGATCTACTGATCATAAATAAAATTGTCTTTTAATCTTTACAGGTTCTACAATCGCGGAGAGATAAAGGATTTCGAGGGATATGAGTGCGAATGGCCACTCTTCTACATCTACATGATCATCGATGGGGTGTTCAAGAACAATTCTGATCAAATTGAAGAGTTCCAGAATGAGCTGAGAAGCTGTCTCTATAAAGACTTGAATGGAGGTGATTCCGTTGTGTTTCAGAAATTCGAAGAAATCATTGAAACATATATGAAACATTGATTTGCAGATCCCGTCGTGACCATGTACTTCCAACCTGATGGCGAGGGAGGCTATACGCGTGCTAATCCCAATTCCCTCTTCCTCTGGGGCCAATCGATCTTCATCATATCACAACTACTGACCGCTGGACTTTTGCATATCAACGAACTCGATCCCATCCGAAGATACCTTCCCAGCTACAATAGACCCCGCAAAGGTGGAAGATATTCAGCTTTCCAGGTGAGTCCATATCTCATCCTGTTTGGAATTGTCTTTGCCTCTTGGACGATATTTTTTTTTCATTATGTGACAATCTTTTCACTGTCAGCTTAACTGAATTCTCTTTTCAATCTCAGGCCAAGCCGGGAATAGTAAGTAACTTAGGGTAGCATGATGACTTTAGGTGTTGAGTTTTTGCAATTTCTTTCAATCTTTGCAAAGTTGTGATTAACACGCGAATTAGATTTAAAGGCATGTTTCAAAGTTTCTGTGCAAATGCAGTGGATTCTTCTTGGTTTTCTTCCGTAAATTCTCAATAGAAATTGAGTTTTAGTTTTTTCTTGTGATTTTTCTGCCAATAGGGGAGAGTGGGGCTATTTTCACTTGATTTCAGATTTGATAAATGTTATTTTGTAAAGAAATAATCTCCGAAAATGCCTTTGGGGCTGTTTTAACCAGTTTTCTGGGGCTGTTTTGGACTTCTGAGCGCTTGCAGCTATAGAGAAATTGTTGTTATTACGCATTTTAAGCATAAAGTCTGGTCTTTAAATGAAAAACAAACATCAAGTAAGTTTAGTTCAATTATAATAATATATTTGGCTGAAAAATCTGGCAGTTTCGCGTGGCATTCCTATTTTTCCCGCCTTCTTAAACTAACCTCAAACTTATTTGGGGCTAATCGCTAATGTTTTACTTGAATTTCCACAAAATGCATTTCGCTAGAGAATTTTCTGTGATTTCCAAGTTCTACAGGCTTGAGAAAACTCGTTCTCCGCGAAAAAATGGCCAAAAAGTGTTTTGCGCGCGTCGTTATGAAGTGTCAAAACACACTGTGAGCCAAATTTTCTGATTTTTACGAAAATTATTGAATATTCCAATAATTTTCTCCTACGGCTCAATAAAACATGATTTTCTATGCATTTTTCGCAATTTTACAAATATTTTTCACTTTTACATGAAAGTGCGCCACCAAATGTCAAATCGGCTCACAGTCCTTTTTTGACAGCTAAGCGCAAAAAACCGTTTTGGATAATTTTTTCCTAGAAAATCCATTCCCCTAAGCATTTTTAATGTGAAAATGAGGGGATAGTCGACCCAAATACGATTGAGGTTATTTGAGGCTTTTATCGCGAATCCTCAGGTAAGCTAACGAGAAACTGCCATGGCATCAAATGCAAATTTTTAAAGCGAGTCAACCAACTTCTGTTCACCCCTGATCCAAAAGTGCCCCAGATCTGTTTAAATAGCCCCGATATCTCCTATTAGCAGAAAGAAAGATAAACTAACAAATGATTAGAAATAACATTTAGAGAAAAAGTTGCTAAAATTGAAAGCTTTTATGGTTGAACTAAGAACATTCTGTTAGACTTTTCGCCAGAGAAACCTGAAACAATGAACTATCAAGGGTCTGGCGTGACGATTATTCGATTTATGCAATAATCCTTTTGCGCTTTCTAGCCCAAATTTCAGTGTATAAAAAGAAATTTAGAAAAATAATCACACAAAAAATTCCTAATATTTAAAATATGGGAACATTTACAGGGAACTGCAACGGATCTCGTGGTGCAAATTGTACTTATCGCTGAATCCATGAGACTGCAAGCTATGATGGCAACTTATGGAATCCAAACACAAACACCGCATGAGGTAAGAAAAAAAGACATTTCGTGCTAACGACATAGAAATTTTATTTAAATCTCATGAAACATTTTCCCTAAAGAAGTTTAAAATGGGCTTTTTTGTTGTTGTTCTTGTTTGTGAAATAGGTGGAACCCGTGCAGATTTGGTCATCGACTAAATTGATTCAAGTTTATCAGCAATTGGGAGTGAATGAGAAAATAGGATTAACCGGACGACCACCGAGACCTATAGGATCTCTAGGAACTTCCAAAGTGTACAGAATTTGCGGAATGACGGTCTTATGTTATCCCTTGATCTTCGAAGTGTCTGACTTTTATCTGTATCGCGACATGGCTCTCCTCATTGGTAACTTTTCTTTTACTTTCAAATTAGGGGTTTATTTAAGGGACTGAGTCATTGTTTTTTCTTACAGACGACATTAAGACGGAGTTGCAGTTTGTCGGAAAGTACTGGAGATTGTCCGGGAGACCAACCGTTTGCCTTCTGATCCGTGAGGAGCACATGCGAGATCCTCAGTTTAAGGAGATGTTGGACTTGCTGGCAATGCTGAAGAAGGGCTACTGTGATGGGATGAAGGTCCGAATAGGACGTCTTCAGAACCTAATCTCGAGCTCTTGCATTGAACATCTGGATTTTATGTCTCAATCCGAATTGCCTGAGAGCTGTGAGGCCTTCAGTCAGGTCACTCATGAGTACATCGGCTATCAGAGTCTCACGGACATCCCGAAGGCTCTCACGTATGTGGATGAGAGGATGTCCATGAAGGAGTACAATCATCGTCCCAATGAGGATGTCATCGAAGCCATCAGACGCACAACTTCGCTTTTTGGTCTTGTGCAACTCCTGGAGATCCTCATGAAGCGCCAAGAGATGGATTTTGAGATTGACGGCAGGACACTCTATCAGTGCATTACGGATCTCTACTATCGGGCGGGATCCTTGAGATATTGGCGTGTTGTGAGATACTGCAGCTCCCTCTTGCACCACATCGTGGACTCCATTTCGCCCTTCATCACGACAGTCCTCGTGAATGGGAAACAACTGACTGTGGGTATTATTGGGCAGAAGGAGACGGTGTTCGATAAGCCAATGACTCCGGCTGAGATCCAGGAGGTCATGTACTCCTCCGTACAGCCTCTCAATGTCATCCATGCGGTGCTTCAGCAAGAAGTTGTACTCTACTGTGGACGATTGATTGCCACAACACCTGAGATGTTTCGGGGGATCCTCAAGGTAACACATTTTAGATTTAGCTGATCAAGAACCAATATTAAGATAATCGCTTTGCAGATTCGCGTTGGATGGGTACTGGAGGCAATGAGGCTGTATTTGCACATTTCAAATGCAGCTCAAGGGACGGATCTGGAGAATTTGTCTCCCTACGAAGTGCGTCAATTGCTCCATCACGTTCTCACAGTCAGACAATGGGCCATGGAGGAGAAGTGAGTAAAAGAATACTTAAACTATACCTGTAATCCCTGTAAATGATTTCCCTGTTTCCTTTTTGAAAGCTTTAACACATCAATGGATCACATGAAATAGGAATAGCGGTTTTTAATTGTTTCAGAAACTGAATTTTACGAAAAATCTTCAATGATTTATCAATGAAATTTTTATGACTTTTTAAAAGCCCCAATAAACTGTTTGTGGGCATTTAAGTAGGAGAAGTTCCACTTTTTTGCGAAAATATCAACAAATTTTGCGTTTTTTCACCTGGATTTCCACGAAAATCACTTACAGGCTGCAGAAAATGGATTTTCTAAGAAAAACTGGTTAAAAACTGTTTTCCGCGCGTAGCTGTCAAGTGTCAAAAAAGGACTGTGAGCCGAATTGACATTTGGTGGCGCATTCCCATGTAAAAGTGAAATATATTTGTAAAATTGAGAAAAATGCATAAAAAATGGTTTATCGAGTCTTAGAAGAAAATTATTTACTATAAACACAAGGAATATCGAATAATTTTGGTAAAAATGAGAAAAATCGGCTCATAGTGTATTTTGACACTTGACAGCGGCGCACGAGAAACAGTTTTTTAGCAATTTTTTCGCGAAAAATTAGTTTTCTCAAATCAGTAGAGGTTGAAAATAATAGAGGAGTGTCTAGTGAAGTGATTTTCATGGAAATCCAATTCATGTTAATCGCTGTCAAGGAACATAACCAAAACTCATCGAAATTTTGATAGTCCAAAATCACCATTTGATCATTGAAGTGTTAAAAAAATTCTTATTATATCTCTAAATCTCCTTGCGAAACTATCTATAAACTCCCCTTTTCTTATCTCGTAGCTTATCCACTCTGCAGAGGCGTCAGCTCGAGGGATGCCTATGCCGCGTCCCCGATCAATTCTACAACTGGGTGTGGGATGTCTTGCAACGCACTCCGGAAGGGATTCACGTGCAGGGTCACCATTTGCCAGCTAGTCCCACTCTCACCAGCATGAGTCGCAGTGAATTGTCTTTCTCGCTGCTCGTGGAGGAGACTCTGATCCACATTGAGTTGGCCGAGCGTCGTCAATTGACTGTGGAATTGCTGGGAATTGTGGCAAAGATTCTCAGTCGAAATCCTGAGTTGCAATTTGCTCAAGTTCTCGATCTTGATCAACTCCTCGAGAGTGCCTTCATTATGTACTGCAAGGACAACAAGAAGGAGATCTCCAAAGATATCTCTCCGCTGTACTCCCTCAATTACCCAGAGACCACGGGCTACCTGGCCAGAGCAGCGGTGAACACGGTGCTACAGGGTGGCGCTCTAACGCCCGCAATGAGTGATGAAATGTGCAAAGTCTCCTAATTCCTCTTCGACTTCCCCAATCTCACTATTGAGCATTAACTGTTGATTTGTTATTACATTGTATGTTCTCGAAAAGTGTTTTTATGAATATAGAGAGAGATGCCAAGAAAAAGTCCAATGAAACGCGAGGATATGGCAAAAATCACAAGTTTAGGTGGTAAAAAAAATTGCAAACAATTATCCTAATCCACTTTCTTCCCTTGACTCTGTCGGGCGGCCAGAGATTTCCTAACACTGGGAATCACTTCAGTGAACACAATTGTCCCATAAAATACGCACAGCGTTCCAATCCAATGGTATATCGTGAAGGGATTTTGGAAGTAGATGATAGAGAAGAGGAGCGACACGAACTTCCTCAGAGTCACCACCAGAGTCACAGTCAAGGAGGAGCATTCCGTTGTGAGCACGTAGACTGAGCTAATGCATACGTACTGCGTGAGAACGTTCCCCAGGAGGTACAGCATAACAAAGGGGATCCCAATGTTAAGGACCGGCACCTGGACAGGTTCACTGGCGGCGCAAATCTTCAGATGATCCCAGATATTACTCGTAAGTAGCAGGAAGCCGGGCAGCGGCAACAGGTGAGTGTAGTAAAGAGCCTCTCGAGGATGCTTGCCGTAGCGTTTGTACAGCACTTCCTGATAAATTCCCATTCGCGCCGAAATGAAGAGAGCCACTGTCAGCAGAGTGATTCCCAGAGTCCACCAGAAGAAAACCGTAGCAGGATCGGCTTCAACTTCCTCAACCTTGGCGGCTGATTTGCTCTCTTTCTGTGAGAAAAATTTAAAATAATAATTGTTGTTAAACTTGATAAAATTATTTCAAAGTCTATCGAAATAAAATCTACTAAACTGAACTTGCAATTTTTTTCGACAAATAAGGTATTTGCGGTACCTTATTATCACAAAAAGAGATTATCAGGTATCATAATCCGTCATTTCGCATAAAGAGGTATATTATTAGGTACTAAATTTGTGATACATTAATTGTTTCTAAGCGCTTTAACGGCTTTAACAATAAAATTTTACACAAACAAAGTCCAAAGTTGTTCATAATATCTATAAATATTCACAAGATCATTTTATTCTTTATTGATAACGAATGATAAAACAGCATTAAGATTAATCCCCGAGAGATAAAATTTATTACCTAATGTTTAGCTGCGGATGAGCTGTACCGCAAATGATGTAGTAATTTAAAGAATGCTTTACAAAGGATAACTGCTTCTGTTTCGTGATAATGAAAGTTCTTAATCTTGCCCGTTAAATGGGATTATGAGAATTAATTAAAAAATTTAATAGGTATTAAAAATGATAAACCCACTTGAGGTCTGAGTTCTGAGTATAGTCGGTCTCAAAAGAAATTGCTTCCTGACTAAAACCTATCTTATCTAATATTGTGGTAATTAAAACAATAATTATCCGTTTCTTTTGGTCCTAAGTGCTGATTCACATGTGACATAAATTCATTTACAAGAATTCAAAAACTCGAAATGGAGTTGTTTGATTGGTTGAGACGGAGTGAGACGGAGCGAGA
>CAKKOB020000216.1:39140-72728 GCA_918844115.2 Phlebotomus perniciosus | reverse complement strand
AAAAATCCAGACTGCCCGGGGATTTGAACTCACTACTCTCTCATTCCACAAAATTGGCCCTTTTGAATAATTTAACTTTTTAACTCACCGTAACGATGAATGTGAAGAGCAGGAAGATGAATCTGAACCAAATCTCGATCTGAGTAAAAGCGGGATTATAAGTTTTGAACTAGAAAACAAAGATAAAAGAAAATTTATAAAAACAGCCAAAAAAATCCTAAAATTTTTTTTATCACTCACAAAAAATTTGATCTGCTTGATATTGTAGCGCCTGTGAACTGACTCGAGTCCAGCAAATCGAACAGTGACTATGTAATGGGCATAATCCAGGAAGCCCAGATGAAGCACTGTGAACTCCTCACAAGTGTTCCTCTGGCACACCAAATGCCTCGTCCGATTCTTCACGCTGTCCCCATAGAGAATGGCCACCGGCTTGTGCTCCGCTGTGAGTCCATCGATGGAGAGACTGACCTGGAAACTCTTATCATACGCCTCATCATCCCTGTTGTCCGTGAAAATCTGCGCAATCAGCCACAATTGCTGTGCGTACATCGTCATCAGGGGACTCCGCATCGTGAAGGGTCCTGTTGCCATGATGACCTTATTCTCCGCCGAGGAGTTGGACAGAATCGAAGTGGCGCTGATCTCGGTGGTGGCGGTGATTGGTGGACCGGCCAAACCAATGAAAATGCCAAGACCGAAGCACGCAAAGAACGCCAGGAAGACCATCACAAACTCCCTCTTGTTCATCGAGTAGAGACGCATGTGGACTGATCGCTCACAGCGATCATGATGATATGCCGGCGCAATGTACTCATTGAACTCACTGAAGAGATCACTGAACTGGGTCAGGGACAGGGAGTTCCGGACGCGCTGGAAAAAGCCACCAGATGGAAGGTGGTAGGAATAGCCCAAACCCATTGAATCCATCCTGCTGTCTTTTGAGAGATTCTAACTAACAGATCTAATTCTCAAAAGGAGTAATGAAATATATTTCCATACTTTGTTCTTCTGCGTAGTTTCTCAGTTCTCGATTTTCTGCAAAAGACAGAAAATCAATCCCACAATCAATTGGGAAATCTCCCTAACAATCAACACAAACACTAATGAGAATCCAAAAGAGAGAAAAAGCTGTAAAACATTTAATAAGAATGACAAACTGAGAAAAATCCTTACCACGCTTCTTTTTTCACCTCTTCTAGGAATAATCTAAAAATCTGTGAATAATTCTAACCTGTCGTCTCTGTATCAGCTGTGGAAATTCAAGCATTATCGATTTTCCGGACTTTTCCCCTTTTTTCCTGTCTTGCGCCCTAATTCAAATTCAACCCTCCTAATTCTCTCTTATCATTCCCAACGGCCACATTTATTTGACTTTTTCTCTTCTTCAATCCCAATACTTGATTAGTCCATCCCATCCGGCTGTGATGAGTTTACTGGGCTCATGTGGATGCCAAAGGCAATTTATGCACACTCCCTCGTGAGCTTTCCACTTCTTGTACAACTTCGTTGTTCGCCAATCCCAAATATAGCACTTTCCATCCCCATCTCCAGACACGAGGAAGCTGGAAATAAGTTACAAAGGAGAACATTTGCTTTTCAAATTTCTGGGCCATTAATAAAACTTTAATTAGCTGAAAGCTTTCTTAAATTCCTGTTAAAGCTCTGCAGAAATTTACGAGCATTTAAAAAAAAATCTGGAAAATTTGTAAAAACTTTTGAAGTTCTCTAAAAGCATTTGAAAATTCTGGAGAGCTTTTGCAGGTTTACTAAAAGCTTTTAAGGAAATCCTTAGAAAGCTTTTCATAGAAAGCTTTATTATGAAGCTTGAGAAGGCTTTATTATATATAGAAAGTAAAATTGATAAGATAAAAGCTCATGAAAGCTTCCGAATTGGAGCTTAAGGGATTCCCCTTTTAGGTATAACTCCCTTCCTCTTCAATATCAGGTGTCGATCGGAAGAATCCAAAGATACCTTCGAGCTGGGCTTCCCTGATTATTTTTATATATTAAAACTCACCTCATATCCGGTGAAAAGTCCAAACTGCAAGCATATCCAGCTACCATATGTCCCGTGAATGTCTTCTTCCTGTTCATCTTGAATCGATTCAACGCCGAGAAGATGACAATCTTGTTGTCCAAGCTCTGGCACGCCAGCCACTTGTTGTTGGGCGACAGCGTCACCGACGGCATCGAGTGCATCGTAGGATCAGCAATGTACTTCATATCCACCGGAATGTCCCACTCCCACACCCTTAAGCTCTTATCATCGGACGTCGTGACGAAGCGCCTGTTGCCATCGACGAAAGTGATGGAATTCACAGCTCCCAAGTGTCTATCGTACTCCTGGACGATGTCACCGCTTCTCGTGTCCCAGCATATGATCTTCTTATCTGACGTCCCAGCCACAAACAAGTACTGCTTGTTGTTGTCCGGATAAAATTTCACACAGAACGGAATTTTCCGGGAAGTGAAGCGGGAAACAACTTGTCCCGTCTCCGTATCCCAGAGTTTAATGTAGCGATCATAGGCGGCCGAGAGGAACTGACTGCCCTTGTTGTTGAAGCAAATATCCCTGACAGCCTGCCGGTGGCCAGAGTATGTCTGCACGCATCGTCTCTCCCCATAAACCTCCCACAGCTTCACCCTCGTGTCCATACTGGCGGACAGCAGCAGATGTCCAGAGCGCGGAAACAGTCGAATGGCGGCGATACCTTTTGTGTGTCCCTGCCACGTGTGGATGTGCGACTTGGGCAGGAAGCACTGCGTTGGCGGAGCATCACTTCGCAGATTCACACCCACATCGTGGGGTGCGTGCAGGAAGGAGCGTCCCTGATAGTCAATGGCATCCTTAATGTGCAACACAGACTTCTCCTCCACGGGCTTCTCTTCCAGCAACTTGCCACGCTTGTGCTTCTTCGACAGCAACTCCTCCAGCTCCGCCTTCTCCTGCTCTGTGGGAATCGCCACGGTTTTCTCATCCTCAAACTTACCCCATGGGCCCAGGAAGCCACCAATGTCTTCCGGATTGTCGTTCTTTTTCCGTTTCCTCTTGCTCTGAGACGTGGGCAGCGCTGGGGGCTCGAACACTGTCTTCCCATCGGTGTCGTAGGCTGCCTGAGGGAGAGAAAAGGCCAATTATTTACCCATCAGAGTCGAAAAGGTCAAATTAAGTTAATCTCACCTGAAGGTCACCAACGTAGCTCTGCCCGTCGCATCCCACGCCATCCACTGATGGATCCAAAGCGTAGCCAAATGTGTGGAAAGTCCTCCGTTGATTCTCAAATTGGAAGGCGCTGATGTGAGCCTTCTCCACGAAGCCACACAGCATGTTCTTCGTGGCTCGCATCTGGTCGGTGAGAAATGGATTCTCCGGACCCTTGACGGGAGCAAAGAGTTCATCAAATTTCGGGTTATATTCCAGCTCTTTGGTTGCCGGATCCACAACCCTCGACACAGTGGCATCTCTCTGCAAGGAAAGCAAAGAAAAACAATGGAAAAACAACATAAAAAAGACTTTTGTTTACAAAAAAAAAACTTACCACAGGAATTACAGCTGGATTGGAGCAGATTTCCATGGACTTTGCCAACGAATACTCCCCACTACCCGATGGCTGGTCACTTGTTTCGGTCTTCTTGACTTCCTCCTCCTCGGAATCCGTATCACTAGCACTTCCATAGCTCTGAAGACACGCTAAACTCGTCATTTTTCCTCCTCAAAAATAAAACGATGCAAATCGCAATGGCCACCAAAACAATAGAACGTCACATCATGCAACCCTAATTCTATGGAAAAATCCCTCCATCTTGCAACACTAAAATGCGAAACCCCTCCCGAGCGCCGGCGGAAAATGACGCAGGGTGGCCGAAAAAAAATTCATTCATTTGTGCTCGGATCGCGGACGGAAATCGACGCAAGTCGGAAAATAAGTGAATAATTTCGCTCAATTTCTGTTTCATTTGTCCGCCAGCATTTGCTGAGTGACTGGGCAGGAGGATAAAGAGTACAGTGAGATGCTAGTGAAGCAGATAAAGTGAAATACAACACTTGGATATAACTTGGGAGACAAATCTAATTAGGAAAAAAAAATCAACAGGTAAGCAAAAAGGGGCTATTTTCGCGATAAAACAAGAGAATTACAGCCAATATGCCAGTAAGGCAATTGGGAGTATTCAACGCCCCCATCTGCATACATTTCCCATATAAAATCCGCGCGAAACGGCGGATTTTCGGCCAATAATGTGGGCCGCACTCCGGGAGAGGAAGTTGCTGGGCAGAAAGTGGAACTCCCCGGGCTTTTTTTCACGAATCACCGATAAAAGACAAAAAGAACTTAATCAGAGGCGGCTGATTCACATCGAATCCCCTTAGTTTGGGAAGCTCAGCAGTCCGGGGAATGGTTTTTTTCTGTCACTGCAGTGAACTCTTTCGTGCGCTTCCTGAAAATAATAAAACAAAAAAAAACATTGGCCACTTTTGCTGATCACGTTTTACACGAATTTCGTGGTAAAAGAACACTTTCGGTAATTAATTATTCATGAATTTCCACCAAATGGAACCACAAATGATTTATTTCACTATCCGGTGGGGCATTGGGGGGAATATCGGAGAGATTTTGGAGGATGCTTGAATAGAGAGTTTTTGAATCTAAGTTGAAATATTGAAGAGGCTGTGCACTTCGCGATATGCTGTCTTCTGGTCTTTAAGTCTTATTAAAAAAATAATTTATTTTAAAAGAGTTGTAAAGAATTGCCGGGATTTCTTAAAACATTACAGGAATCTTATAGGGAAATTGTCAAAATTTTAAAATTTCACAAAAAAAATGTCTTCCCGCAAAAATGTAATTCAATCGCTAAACTTACGATGAAAAGTAAGATTTTAAGCAAATTAAGCAGATTTTAAGACAATCCAACCTCAATCCAATGTGACGATGTAAATAACTTTTTGTTTGGGAATTCGGGAATTCTAAGAAAGTATAGGGGGAAACTGACTCTCCTAATAGTAAAGGATTATAGGGGACCCTACCCTGACTAATCCCATGATACATCACAACTCGATAGCTCGTCATTTGATAATCATTACAATCTTCGTTGATATTTGTAGGTATTTTACAAATTAGCAGATTAGTTTTAAAATTTGAAAAGTAATAAAACGCCCATTCATTTCTAACTTGAAAATTATGAATGCCGATCTTTATGTTTCACTTTTTCGCTGGAAATCCATCTCTCACCTATCCTACGTAATATTCTTGCCAATATCTTTGCAGAATAGTACCTATTCTTATTGTTGGTAGCAGCAAGAGATATTTTCTCACCAAATTTCAATATATATACATATATATTTCGCTGAATTTTACGCTATATGGAAAAATGGCAAAAAAATTTGTTCAATTACAGATAAAATATTCACTTTCCGAAATGAAACACTATGGTAAGAATTTTCTCGAAACAATAGACAATTAAGAAACACAGCAAGTGTTTCTTTTTTTTTGCAAAGTTTTCAAACAGTCCCGCAGAGAAAAAGAATATTCACGGAATTTCTAGCGAAATGGATGTATTGAGAGGAAAGATAGCGATATAAGGCAATTCAATGTCGTATTTCAATTGATTACACGTACGGCTTATTGGACACAATAAATTTCATGTGATTGAATTTAAATGGGTAAAAGTCTCTATGGTTGAATGACCAGACAAAAAACCATTTTTTTTCTTTTTCTATACCTGAAATTACATATATTCTCTTCTGCTTTTCCACCGTTTGTGTGACTCATACAAAATGCAAAATAGGAGATTCATTTGTGGTGAATTTTTGTTGGATTTCATTTTTTCTTTCTTTTTTATTAACTTGCCATTCCGCATTCGGCTTGGAAATATAAGTGAAATATTCAACACAAGTTCACACCTTTATCTTATCAAACAATTGATTCGGGGAAGGCACTTGAGATTATGATTCTCTTTTCAATGGAAAAGAAAGAGAATATCAAGTTCTTGGCACAAAAGTTTACTAACTTTTTTTCATTCATTCGCATTAGAGGAATTTAACTTTAGATATAAATTCTAGCCGATCTGCAAATTTTGTTGATTTTAACAAGACATCTAATAAAATGACTAAACCTTTGTTGATTTAGCAATTTAAAATCTCAAGAAGTCATAGAATTTAGCAAAACCTTTAATAAATTGACTAAACTTTTTTGAACAGTTTATTTAAAGTTAAGAAAATTATGATAAACACGTCTTTTAATGATTTTCTACTATTTTTTTTTAGTTGAACTATCCAATATTTTGTTTTAGGGTAAAATTAACAAGGGAATTTTGATCATTTCCTGCAGATGAATTATTAATTTTGTCCATTTGTATGTTTAACTCGGCGTGTGGGTTTCCTCGCGTGTTTTTTCTGTGATGGCTCGAAAGACGAGACAGAAATGGTTAATATCTCCATCCCTGACACACGAGAAACATCCACAGATGTAATTTCATGTATACAAGGGAAAGAGACTCTTTATTTAAACCCGTTTTAATCTATATTTGGCCCACTGATCCGTTTTTCATGACTCTTGAGCGCTGGAGATATTATTTTCTATTCATGCAAGTCGTTTCCGTGTCTTTTCAATTTTAATTTATATATCGTCTCACATTCTGTTATCAGTCATTTGAGAGCGACTTTAATGAGTCACCGCGTTGCTACAGAATACAGAGAGAGAGAATAAATTTACTGTCAACCTTGAAACGTGTGAAAAATAAACTATTGCGAAGATTACATAAAAAAAACAATGCATTAAAAATTGGGAGGAAAGTGAATTGAATTCTGAAGAAAGTCCAAAACAGTTTCAATGAGATTATAACTTATTGTTTGGAAATGAATATTCTTTGTTTTTTCGTTCCCATAATTTGCAATCTTCATTCAATAAAGTAATAATTATTACGATTCATTCACAATAATGCTCATTTATAAGGTCAAAATTCGTATTTGAAGAGCTTCATTGAGCTTTTAAGAAGTCGATAATTAGGCTCATTAAGTGATTTAATTAGAAATTATGAAAATTTTGAACTCAATTCTAATAAACGAATGCGTTTAATTTTCTCTAAACAAAAGAATAATAAATTTCTTTACTCTTCTCGCAATCCACATGATATATCATTACTGGATGCTGACACATTTTTTTTATTATACGATTTTCACTCAATTCAAGTTCTTCCACTCAAGATAGTGGTTCACCTAATTTAGTTTAATCCAACACTTCGTCCCATTTTGCTAAACTCTCGCGCGTCAAAATGTTGGTGAAAAATCTGAGAAGAGATCTTCGCGCTATTCTTAGACATTTTGAACCATAGAAAGCACCGTTCCAGAATGAATGAGAAAAACGTTTCCAACTCTGCACAAAGTCCCGTTGCGCCTTTCATCAAAAAGTCAATGTGAATAAGAATTCCCAAGTGATGGCAAATGTTGTGTTCAATGAGCTCTCTTTCTGTACTCTCTCGCCAATTGCACATTAAAAGCATCTCTTTTCCATCTCTTCTGGGCTCTGATCAAATATTATCCAAAATTACTTTTAGTGGTAAATTTTTTTTGTAATGAAGGAGAGAGAGAGAAAAAAACTATGTGGAAATCGTTATACAATAAGATGGCAAATTAAATTGAAATTCGTGGCTCTTTTTCCATCGTCAGGTCGTTCATTCAGAGTGGCCTGCGTTATGGGCTTTTTATTTTGCGTAGAAATGCAGAAAAGCTGGTTGAATGACTCTAAAAGAGAGACCACAACAAAGGCAATTGGAACAGATACACAATAGTGAAATTATTACAGCAGGTGTAATGCTAAATAGCTTCCAAGGGGTGAATCAAATAACAAAGTTTTACTTGAAAAAAAAACTTGCAAAATTTGCGTAAATCTCTACCTACCTGGAAAATTTGCCAAAGTTTCCCCTCAGAAGTTTGCCTGAATTTGACTTGAAATTTGCCCAAATCTGCCTGGAAATTTGCCTAAATTTCTGCCTCGAAATTTGCCTAAAGTTCTGCCTGGAAATTTGCCTAAATTTCCTGCATGAAATTTGCCCAAATCTGCCTGGAAATTTGCCTAAATTTCTGCCTGGAAATTTGCCTAAATTTCTGCCTCGAAATTTGCCTAAAGTTCTGCCTGGAAATTTGCCTAAATTTCTTCCTCGAAATTTGCCTAAATTTCTGCCTGGAAATGTGCCTAAATTTCTTCCTCGAAATTTGCCTAAAGTTCTGCCTGGAAATTTGCCTAAATTTCTTCCTCGAAATTTGCCTAAATTTCTGCCTGGAAATGTGCCTAAATTTCTTCCTCGAAATTTGTCTAAATTTCTCCTTATAAATTTTGTCTAGTTTTTGCTAGATTATTGTAAAAAATTAAATGCATAAGAATTTAGTGAAATAACCCCTTGATAACTTGCCTATTAATTGTTTAGAGTGTACCTAGGTGCTATACAATGTTTTTGCTCTTCCTCAAAAACGGAAGTAATTCGCTATAATGTGTAGCCAGAAGGTGGAGGTAGAAAAAAAGTAAAAGCAAACCGAAAAAAATCACAGTGCGAATCTGGCAATATTATTTGATACAAATTTTTTTTTATATCAAAACAACATTTTTAACAAGAAAAATGTAAGTGAAGGTGCGAGTTAAGTGATTCCAATATGATTAATTGCGGGTGATAGTGAAGAGGTGGTAATTGGTGAAGTATTTCACAAAAATAGCTGATCGTAAGGCCTGATATCAGCGTGAAGTAACTTGTGGAGTCTACAAGTTTTTCCAAATTGATAATTTCATAAAAGAAGAGTACAACCTTTTATAATTCGGTCCCGTGTCTTATTGTGAAACATTAAATTACATTTTTTTTCAGAAATTTTGTTTGTACCTAATATGGAATGGAAATGAAGGAGTGTGTACGTGTTATCATGCATTGTACCTATTCTTTTAATTGTGTGATCATGAAAAGCAAAAGTGACTGAAAAGGAGACCTTTTAAAATTTTTCACACACTCAAATCCATTAAAGAAAAATTCACCATGAGATAATGTTCCGCGATGGACGTCGATCGCATGAAGCACGGATTTATTTTATGAATCACAAGCAAAATTATTTTTTTTTCCTTCGCTTTTTGAAACACTATTTAAGATGCAAAACTTTTCTTTTTATTTTTCAATGAATAAAATTAAATGATTTGCGATTTATTTCTCAGTGATTTTTTTTTTATTGAAATAACTTGTATCCACTGTAAGATTGCTGAGGATTTGTGGCTTATTGTACACCCACTATAGAGAAAAAGAAAAAAAAAATGCCAGCAATTTTTTGTGCACTGTGAGAAATATAATAGTTAATAATCTTTAAAAACGAAACTATATCAATGTGAAATTATCCAGGGGAAAAATCTTGACTAACTAGTAATAACTAAGCTACTTTACGCAGGATAGCTAGGCTAGTTTGCTAATAAAGATCCTAATATGTGAAATCTTTTTCTCTCACTGTACAATAATGTTAATAATAATGTTGTGTAAGAAGTAATTAAAGTGAGTGAATGAGAGAGAGAGAAGGGGAGAGATAAAACAATTTTCCATTGCATGATTTCTAATTGTAGGTAGAATATATAAAGTATAAGAGAAATAATAGATAAATCCCACCACACAATGTTTATAAAATAAAATAAATTTTGCTCACATTCTCCAGACAAGAACAGTTCTCATGTGTTCGCCATTCTGTTTGGTTTCTCTCTTTTTCCAGATGAGAAGATGGACCTCCACATAGTGTGGGCGCGCGATAGTGCTGAGGGATATGTGAAGGGGCGCATTTCTGAAATAAACAGTGATCAAGAATTCGAGGTGCAACCATTAGATAGTAAATTTGCCAAGCGTGTCTGTGCCGTTCAAGACATCTTTCCATCGTGCGAGGGAGAACAAGATCACGATGATAACTGTAAGTGTTTTATCTTTTGCATTTCTGACCCACATATTCATCACAAACATTCATATTGCAAAGACAAAATGACAATCTGATATCAAAAAGAGCGTAAAATGTCTTCGTTGCGTGATATAAATTAGCTGGCATTTATTTATTCGGAATATTGGGCTTCTACGACCCTTAACTTAACTGTTCAAGTATTTTTTTCTTTTATTGTTTGTTTTGATTGAAGAGGAATTATGAAGAGAGCAAATTGCCCAATTTTGTGGTTGGATTCGAACTGCATAGAGTGGTATTTTTTTTTTAAAGACGTTTTCTGGTAATTGTAATTTTTTATAGTGAAAAATCTTTAGATTATTTTAGATAGTGTCCAAATGGGATTAATCAGCTAAATATCAAGGGTTTATTTAACCCTATTTAGAAATTCTAAATTCCCCTCTTAGATTAAAGTTAGTCATCGCAATTGCGTAATTTTCAGTAAATGGGGTCATTCCAGTAATCAATTCAAATGGATGTGATTTTCCACGTGCTGAAATTATTTATCATTTTTGGTGAGAAGAAAGATAAATAATAAAGAGTGAAATAAAACATTGAAAGAGGGGAACTTTGCTTAATTATGCTGTAGTGTATCTGATAAAAATCTACTTTTGATGATTAAATAGATTAGCTCTGATTTTGATGGTGCTGTTGTGTATGTGTGTGTATGTTAATAAATAAACATTTCCTGGGCGATGTGAACAAGAAGAAAAATTACCACTGCAGTTGATCGTAAAACATAAAACAAATGATTCATCGTTGAAAGAATTCTTTATGGATTTTTATTGCCTCAACACGCCCTTTCGATCGCGTATAGGGGCAATATTGTAATCCATCTAATTTAGTGGTATATTGTTACGGCCGGGCATGGTACCACCCCACGCCTTTCTCATAACAACATTAACTCCTTAGAAAATTTCATTGTAATCATGTAGCAAAAGAAATAAATGTGTCGGAGCATCCGGCAAAGTCATTTTCTACTCACTTTTTTAATAGGCTAAAAATCTTCTAAGTATTAAATCCACTAAAAAAAATTATAATCTTCTCAGGTGAACTTATGTTTCTCAATGAGGCCACTCTGCTAGACAACTTGAAGACAAGATACTACAGAGATAAAATTTATGTAAGTTTACCAGCTAAAATGTTTTTGTGTCTCTCTTATTTTGTCTGTTTCTATGGAAGTTTTTTTTGTCGAACAATCTTAACTCTGTCACATGCAATTAAAGCAGAAATAAAACAATTATGCTTGAAATAATTGCAGACATACGTTGCGAATATACTAATAGCTGTGAACCCATATAAGGAAATTGGAGATCTGTATTCATCAAGTACTATTAAGAAATACAATGGGCGTTCATTGGGCGAACTCCCACCGCATGTGTATGCCATCGGTGAGTGTTGTTGTTGGTTATTTTTTTGCCTGCCCTCTTCATCTGAGACCAATATATTGTTTTTTTTCCTCCTCCTCCCTCGTGACAGCTGATAAAGCCATTCGAGACATGAAAGTGCTAAAAGTGTCACAGTCTATAATTGTTTCCGGCGAATCTGGCGCAGGAAAGACTGAATCAACGAAATATTTATTGAGATACTTGTGCGATTCGGTGGCGGCGGCTGGAACGATTGAACAGAAAATTCTCGATGCCAATCCCATCTTGGAGGCATTTGGCAATGCCAAGACGACACGCAATAATAACAGTTCGCGCTTTGGGAAGTTCATTGAGGTGCATTATGACGCCAAATGTGCCGTTGTCGGTGGGCATATATCACATTATTTGCTGGAGAAGAGCAGAATATGTACACAGAGTCCAGATGAGAGGAACTACCATGTTTTCTATATGCTGTGCGCCGGAGCGCCACAGCAATTGCGTGAAAAACTATGTCTGGGCAAGCCTGATGAATACAAGGTAAATTAAATTGGGTTTAATTAAAGATTGTTTATTGAATAAATTAAATATCCTAGCTTAGTCAGATATAAAGAATTATTATCAAATCTAATATATTATTTATACAAATTCTTGAATCCTGTTCAGTATTTGAGTGGGTGTACGCAGTACTTTACAACTACCGCAACGGATAAGAAGATCCCGGCTGCCTACAAGTCCAAAGAACACGTAAAGCGTGGCGGCTTGAGGGATCCCATTCTCGATGACTTTGAGGACTTTGGGAGCCTCGATCAGGCCCTTTCGCGTTTGGGACTGTCTGGGGAGAGTAAGCTTGAGATCTACAAGCTAGTTGCTGGGGTGCTTCACCTCGGCAATATCTCTTTCGAAGACAATCCCGAGGACGCCAAAGGGGGATGCAAGGTTTCACCCACTTCTGAGAAATCTCTCACCATCACCTCCAACCTAATCGGTGTGGATCCGTCGGAGATGCGCCAAGCACTCATTTCGCGTGTTATGCAGAGCAAAGGTGGCGGAGTGAAAGGAACTGTTATCATGTAAGAGTTCAATTGACTTTGAGTCTCTAAGATCATAAAATCTAATTAGTTGATTTTATCTTTTTAGGGTTCCTCTGAAGGTTTACGAGGCAAATAATGCACGTGACGCTCTGGCAAAGGCTCTGTACAGTCGATTGTTTGATCACATTGTGTCCGTGATCAATTTGAGTATTCCATTTAAGGCTTCTAGCTTCTATATCGGCGTGCTGGATATCGCTGGCTTTGAGTACTTCACTGTAAACTCATTTGAACAATTCTGCATCAATTACTGCAATGAGAAACTGCAGAAGTTCTTCAATGACAACATCTTGGCCAATGAGCAGGAATTGTATAAGCGCGAAGGATTGAATGTGCCGCAGATAAAGTTCACGGATAATCAGGATATTATTGAGTTGATTGAAAATAAGTCTAATGGCATTTTTATGATACTCGATGAAGAGTCAAAATTGCCAAAGCCTTCATTCTCCCATTTCACAAGTGAGGTCCATTCATCGTGGCAGGGACACTATCGATTGTCTTATCCGAGGGGATCGAGATTGAAGGCTCACCGGAGTCTGAGAGATGACGAAGGATTCCTGATAAGACACTTTGCTGGGGCTGTTTGTTACAACACAAATCAATTCATTGAGAAGAATAATGACGCATTGCACGCTTCATTGGAGTTTTTGGTGCAAGAATCTGAAAATAAACTCCTCAACCGCCTATTTGCGTCCGGATCGTCAGTGTCTAAGGGGAAATTGAGTTTCATCTCCGTGGGATCAAAATTCAAATCACAACTCAGTGAATTGATGGAGAAATTGGAGAAGAATGGAACAAATTTCATTCGATGCATCAAACCAAATAGTCGAATGGTGGATCATGAATTTGAGGGGAGTCTCTGTTTGGCGCAGCTCAAGTGTTCCGGAACGACGTCTGTGTTGGAGCTCATGGAGTATGGTTATCCGTCACGTGTGCCGTTTGGGGAATTACATAAAATGTACAAATCGTATTTGCCGCCAGAATTGGCGAAGCTCAGTGCAAGAACCTTCTGCGAAGCGATGCTTCATTCGCTCAAACTCCACGATAAGGACTTCAAATTTGGCATCACGAAGGTATTCTTTCGTCCGGGGAAGTTTGTGGAGTTCGATAGGATTATGCGATCAGATCCGGAGAATCTTAAAGCAATTGTGGCGAATGTGAAGAAATGGCTGGTGCGATCGAGATGGATCAAATCAGCCTTCTGTGCCATTTGTGTAATAAAGCGTAAGTTCATTAATTTAATTTGTTTTTCAGGTAGTATGCAAATTTTAATTGAGACTTTTTGTTCATTTTGCAGTGAAAAATCGTATAATTTATCGCAACAAGTGCGTCCTCGTTATGCAAAAGGTGATTCGTGGGTATTTAGCGCGTAAGAAACATCAGCCTCGCTACAAGGGATTGCAGAAGATCAGGGCGATTAAGACGAATCTGATCAAGATGGAGGAGGTGGCGAATCAGCTGAAGAAGGAGAAAGATGGAATGCTGAATCAGGTGAAGAGTCTCTATGTGGCGATTGATGATGCAACGAAGAAGATCAAGAGCAATCAGTCGATCACACCGAAGGAGATTGATGCGATTTATCAGGAGCTGATGAGGAAGATTGATCAGAATACGGCGACGCTGAAGAGTAAATTGCAGGAGCAGAAGAGTGCTGAAGAGCAGGAGAGATTGCGGAAGATCCAAATGGCATTGGAGGCGGAGAGGAAGGCCAAGGAGGAGGAGGAGAGGAAACGACGCGAAGATGAGGAGAATAGAAAGAGGTGAGTTGGATTTCAACGAAATTTTTTGAATAGTTTATTGACTTCCTTATCCGGCGTAATCTTTACAGAAAAGCCGAAATGGAGGCGAAGAGGAAGGCAGAGGAAGCTGCTCGTTTGCGACAAGAGGAGTTGGATAGGAAGGCGGCGGAAGCTTTGCAGGCTCAACTATGCGCCGAGGCGCTTCAAGATAGCAAATATCGGGAGCAACTGGAACAGGAGAGGAGAGATCATGAGCTCGCCACACGTCTTGCCAATGAATCCAATGGTCAAGTGGATGATAGTCCACCTCAAATTCGCAAGTGAGTTGGATTTTCTCTCTTTTTGAATCAATTATAGTCAAGAAACACTTTCATTTTCATGTCATAATTTCATTCCTTGCTCCAATTCTCAGTGCACCACTCGAAGTGTCGTCTTTGGGTAATCCAAACAGATTGATCAGGTATATTTTTGCTGAACAAAAACAATTACAATGCATGGTTGTGCTTGCAAATATTTTTGCTTTGTAGCACTTTGAACTTACTTTTGTTTTCTAACAAACTCCTAAAAGCAAGTAAAGTTGCAAAAAAATGGAGGGAGAAAGAATGTTCTGGGATGTTGTTGGCAAAACACTTTAAAACTAGGCTTCGCTTAACACACTAAACTGGAATTCTGATTTGATTGATTTTAAAGAATATTAATATTCACCAGCTTCAGTTTATTTTGCACAAAAACAGCAAAAAAAGAGATGAATTTATTAAAAAAATGAAATTTGAATTTCTCTCGACAGGTCGGAGAATATACGCGCACAGCAGCAATTGATTGGAAAGCAGAAACACGATTTATCAAAATGGAAATATTCCGAATTGCGTGATGCAATTAACACATCTTGTGACATTGAACTCCTAGAGGTAGGTTTATGTAATACACGTTATTTAATTTCTCCGTTATTTACGGGTAATTAAATGTTTGATTGACCTTTAAAAGATGTTTAGAGAGAAAGAGAGAAACGAGTTTTTTTGAAGACTAAAAATCTTCTTTTGATCTCTTTACAGGCTTGCCGTCATGAGTTTCATCGTCGCTTGAAGGTGTATCATGCCTGGAAGGCAAAGAATCGCAATAAGAGATCCACAATGGATGAAAATGAAAGAGCACCAAAGGTAAAAACCAATATTAAATTGAAATTAATCGAAAAGGTATTTAGAGAAAAAAAAAGCGGAAGGAAAGTCTCAAGTCCCAAAGCGGAAGATGTTATAAATAAGAATTTCCGTTCTTTAATTTATGGTGATATTCTTGGAAATTCTCATTGAATTCTCTTTATCACTTGCGCGATAATAAAAAATGAAAAATTTATGTGTGTTTAGATAGGAAAAATTGACTAAGAGCCAATCAAAGAGATTAATCGTATTGATTAGGCCAGGAAATCGTTTTATCGTTCATTAGCGTTATTAGGGTTTTAGCTTTTGGTCTCAGCAGATCAGTTCATCTTTCTTTTACATCCCAGTGACTCCCGGGGAGCACCCAAAGTCACTCTAGCAGCGCACGCGCGTGTGCAATGCTCAAACTTCACTAGACAATTGACTTCACTAAGTGACTATTGACCTTGTTGAGCGGGGACCGCCGGAGGGAAAGCAGCATTGTTGCCAATTTTTTTATGCCAAAAGAATTACGAATTGATTTTCGAATGAAGGGCAGGGTTGAAGAAAGGGTGGTAGGCTCAGCAGTTGTGATAAACTTTCCCTCTACTTTATTTTCTCTGCAAATTTTGGCTGTTTTGAATTTCATGTTAACTCTGTTCAATGTATAAATTTGGAAATAGAGTGTTATGGAGGCTGCAGCAAAGGCTTCATCGAGAATCCAACCGCGTCAGGAGATCAATACAGTGTCTGTGCATCGATATTTCCGTATTCCCTTCGTCAGGCCGAACGACACTAATGATCCCGGTAAGATAGGAGTGTTTTCTTTTTTTTTTGTTCTCAGTTAATTACTATATTGATATTTGACTTGCAGGAAAGAAGGGCTGGTGGTATGCTCACTTCGATGGCCAATATGTGGCGCGTCAGATGGAGTTGCATGTGGACAAGCAGCCCATTCTGCTCGTGGCCGGTATCGATGATATGCAAATGTGTGAACTGAGTCTGGATGAGACGGGATTGACCAGAAAGCGAGGAGCTGAAATTCTCGAGCACGAATTTAATCGCGAATGGGAACGAAATGGAGGGAAAGCGTACCGTAAGATTGGAACAAGTAATTGAAAGACAATATAAAAAGAAAATTGTAGTTAATTTTTTTTGTTCTAACTAAGAATTGCACCCAGTAAGTTTTTTTTTTTTAAATACATTCTGACCAATAATAAATAATTGATTGAGAATACATCGAATAGTATTGGAGATCAGTATTTTTTTCAAATTAATGAAAAATTGTAGCTAAATCAAAAGATAGATTTGATGCATTTTTTAATGATTCCGTAAAAATAGTGCCTTGAAAAGAAAATTTTATGAGTAGAGACTTTTAGGCACATTCCGATATTAAAATCAAAAGACAGAATATATTCCGTAAAAATTTTATCAAGTGTTTTTAGTATTTGAATTTCTTTTAGATAGAGAAAGAGAAAAAATATATTTTAAGCATTTTAAGTGGAAAAAAAGAAGTTGCTTGAATTCTATTGCGATGTAAAAGACTAAAAAAAAATGTTTTCCCGTATTGAGACACACTTAAAAATAAAAAGAAAAAGTATTAATTATTAAAAAAAATAAAAGGTGGCAGAGATTTTAGATTTCTATATTATATTAAGATGTTGATTATACAAAAAAAGTAGGAATAAAATAATAAAATATAATATATCACAATATTAGAGATTTTTAAATAATGGCAGCCGCATTGCAAGTTTGAGTCTTTGAAAATTACACTTACGGTTCTTCCCAAGATGAGAAAAACCTTTTTTCTTACTCAAAATTTCGGAGCAAAGAGTTTTTGGTGCTTCATAGAAGAAAACCTTTTTTTCAAATTTAATCTAAACCGCCTCTTCGATCGTTGGATGTGAAATGCGTGAAACATTGAAACGCCTGAATGTTGAGTTATCTCTTGCTAATAGCTTCCAGTGTTTTCCAGTCGCGATCTCCCCTCCATAAAGCATAAATTGAATTGTCTTCGGTGACAAACAACATGGAGAGCCATTTGATGGTAACGATTCGGTGGAGTGAAAAGTGTTTGCGCGATCCCAAAAGCTCGCCCAGTTGCATGTTAACAAGAATGACGCTGTGAGATCGGCCAATTTCTTCCAATATTATATCAGCATCTCAGCAACTATCGTGTTATCAGGCGCGAGTGGATGTGGCGATTGAGTGCGAGTGGGGGGAATTTTTGTGGTGATTGATAAGATATTAATGGAACATTATCAAGGTTGATTTCACATTAGATGACAAAGTGAAAGAGCCACACACAGTGCAAGACGTTTATTTCATAATTTTCAACTTGTTTCGTATTTTTTTTGGGGGAAGAAGCAAAAATTCTGTTGCAACTATCAATACAAATTACAGGCAAGTTTTAGTGATGAAGTGTAATTGGTAATGATTCTTCTTTTTTTTTCACCATATCAATGTGTTTTTCTCTCTCTTTTACAGAAGAGCAGGTTGAGCAAGTCGCGTGAAGATGGATATGACAATTACTCTTTGTTTTAGTGTAGTACTTCTTGGGAATTCCGGTAAGAGTCATTCTATTAATGCTCATTAATCTATTTATGGAAAAATTGCCACTCTTTATTGAATGATTGAGTGAGAAATTGAGATTTTTCGTATGAGATGGAAGTCAGTACAAGTGAACTCGGGCGTCACTCTTAATCCTCGCAGCTTTTATAGGGCACAAAAACATTTCAATGCACTTTCCATCTCGTCGAACTCCCCCAGACACATTCACTTCACGCCGCACTAAATCACTCGGAAATATGCAAAAGATATGAGGGAAAAAATCACATGATAACACGCTGGCAATATTTTTCACTTGGGATCTCCCTTCTGGTTTAGCGAAATTGTACCTAATTAATATAGATTATACTTGGAAGTGATGACGTAGTTTCTTTTAGGGTCCTAACGGTCCTAACATTCCAAAACAATTTGGATAAGAAAATTTTCGAATTTTCAAATCCTTTCAATACTTTATTGATCACATAAAGTAGGATCATTAGGGCTTTAAAGACTTGATTTTATGGTTTTAGTCGTCTTAGCGAGTCAAAGAATAATTTTTCCGCCAAATATCTTTAAAAGTTAGGTTTTTATTATAAGTTTACCTAAAAAGATGAAAAACTCAAATTCAAATTGGCCTCCAGAAAAGCTCAGCTACTATAAGCTAAGCTACGCGATCGCGCTTATCTTGTTCTTTGCTATTCAATTGAATTAAAATCAATTGTGCTTTCAGATAAAAGACAAAGTGTAAAAGATCCGATATGTAATCAGCATTTTATGACGTCCCACGCGCTCACTTTACAGCAATTGTTGTTAGCTGGCTGACTCGGAAAAAGTGATCGTGGACGGAGATGATCGTTGTGGGGTACTTAACATTTTCTCTAATTGCCTCACGATCTTGTTTGTCACCCAGAGAGTCCGAGTCTTTTATGATGATTCAACATTGTCCAGATTACACGTAATTCCAGAGCGGCTTATCTTATCCGCGAGGGCACTTTGGGTGGGAGAGAAAGCGACCCTAAATACCCTCGACTTGCTTCTAAAAATAGATCCGACAAATAGCCTCTTGGCCCGCGAGGTGTTTTTTTTTTTACTTGTTTCTCTTAATATTGATGTGAAAATATATATGCCACACTTTTTGATACTTTGTTGCCTAACGCGCGGGATGTGCCTTATCTTAACAGGTTCCCTCTCTCTCTCTGTTTCCCTCATCAAAAACAACAAAAATGTCGTGGAGAGAAAAAAAATTTGAGGTCGAGTATCGTTCATTGTTGAAAATGTTTTGTATTCATTTTTAAAAGAAGACGTAGAATAGGAGGATTTCTTTGGAATTGGAATTGAGAAGAATTTTTTCCCGGTAAAAATTCGTGCTAATTGAATAAATACGCTTAAAAGATTGTTGGTGGAAAATGTTGGTCCGTTATTGCAGTGACCTTCACACACATTATTTACGGCCTTTCAAGATCATTAACGCCACTATTCGAAATGGTTCTTGCTCTGCTCCTCAAGTGATCTCCGCAATCTTCGTCACAGAGATTTTCTTTTTTTCTATAGGAACGTGATCACGAGTTACAGGGGATTTTTATTTGCGCAACAAAGTTGTGCCATTTGAACATCTCAGAGTTTGTGAGCAAAAGTGAATGGCCTTTTGTCAGCTTGCAGGAGATAATTACTGATAGTATACGAGTTATGTTAAGAAATTATGTGAAATTGATGGGTTGTTTTTTAGAAACTTGGAAAATCCAGAGACACCACATGTGGCTAAGGAAATCCCAAGAGCTTTCGCATGGGTTTTTGATGCTTAAAACTATAAACATGAAATTTTTATTATAATGAGTTTAAAGCTATCAAAATATTGCCAGATAATTCCAGATTCTGATTCGGATTCTGCAAAGATGAAGTCATGAACATATTTTGTATAGAAAAGAAAAGTCAAAGTACAACATTACGTAACTGAAAAATTTGGTTATGAATGATTCAAAAGTAAATTGTGAAGTTTTTGTTAGTGCTTTATAAGATTTCGAGGAAGTTCTTAATTTTGTGAATGTTTAGAGAAAAAATCTAGTAGAATTTCTTCCTGAACTGTGAAAACTTGGCGACTTTATTGTTTTGAGTTCTGATCCTTCTGATTATGATTCCCAAATTACTGATCTCAAAAAAGTGACCGAAACTACCCCGCGTGTAGTCTGTTACCCAAATTACTATACCTTACTGTTAAATTTTCTTATTGCTCCTCATTAAATTACTCCACTCTGCGTGAGTTCTTCCGAAAACCTCATCATAGAAAAAAAAATCTTCTTTATTATAATAATGTTGGTTTTGGAGATGATAAGAAGCCCCAAGGAAAGTGCACTCATTTATAAAACGTTATCTGTCGTGGAAAAGGGCACGAAGTTTAATTTGGAGCAACTTGAGCAATGTTATTTATTGGCGGGAAGAAAATGCAAAACACCTGCAGGCGGGAGGCAATGAGATCTTACGCCTTGAGAATATTCTTTTTAATGCCTTTTGTGCACTTGCTTAGAATGTCTCTCTGTTGTGGCTATTTGTGTTATTTACATTTAGAATTTTAGCGGAAATGTTTGCATTGAGACTTGACCATAGAATCGCGCTTTTCTCGGAATATATTGTCTTCGCACAAAGTGTTTGCTCTCTCTGTGTCTAATGGGAAAATTGCTATTACAGTGGCACTGGCGCATGACGCATCAACTGAAGTCTCAACAATACCGTCTAATAAAGTTCCTCCTCTCCTGTTTCCTGAAGATGATTCCCAGTATAGAATAATAACACAAAATGAAACTGCCATCCAGCACATTCTCCAGATAACCAGCAAGGACGATGTCATAAGAAAGGTGAGGATGGTTGATTGTCCTTCTCATTTTGAATTGATTTCAATTTGATTGTTGTTGTCTAACTGTTTATATTTGAACTATTTGAATGATTTGTGAGTGAAAATTGTGAATTAATTGTCTCTGTATTCTAAACAAATTTTCTTTGCTACGATTAGAAACTTTGGAGATCAAGTAAAAGATGATGAGTAGAAGATGATGTATAAAATTTTCCAATTATAAGATATGACGAATTTAGCCCAGTGCGCATGAGTTGCTTTTACGCAGGACTCTCGGGTTCAAGACCCCCACTGGATTCTTTTTTTTTATCAACTTTCTTATTTTTACATAACTTTACTTACTTTATTTTCCGTAATTTTATAAATCACGGAATATAAATTGAGCTCATGAATCATAAATTCAAGAAAAATTTGGGGGAAATTGATTTCAAAAATTGATTTTAATCAAATCACCTTTTTTGAGCAAAATATGCATTTTCACGGGGGGAAAACCCGAAATAATATTTTTTCAAACACTTTTCTTAAGAAGGCGAGAACTTTCTCGATGCAATTGAACAAAAAAAAAACCTTGGAAAAGCGCAAAATATTGAATGAATTTAGTCGTTAGAATAGAAGACAACAAAATTTAAATGGATAAAAGAATCATTTTTCATTATTGTTTCGTGGGGAAAACACAATGAATATGTCTTTTGCTTTTCTTTTTTGAAAATAAAGTAAGTAAAGTTATGTAAAAAAAAAAGTTGATAAAAAAAGGATCCAGTGGGGGTCTCGAACCCGAGAATCCTGCGTCAAAGTAACTCATCTTACGCACTGGGCTAAATCCGTCATAACTTACACTGGAAAAATCTTTTACATGATCTTCTACTCTCCAAAATAACTTCGAAAAGCGTGAGAAACCCGAAAATTGCTTCGCGAAGAACAGAAGTTAAAAATAATGTTTCTAACCTCATCATGACGTCTTCCCGCTGAAATTGTAATTCAATTCGGATTTTGGGACAATCCAATCTTAATATAATCCGGCTATTTAAATGGCTTTATTGTTTTAAGTTTTTCAAATTGCGCTTTTAACTTTTAAATCTATAAAATTTGGATTTTTATCATTAAAAAAAATAAATTGTTATTTAGATTCCTCTCACGGAAGGTGAATCCTCCACTGCGGAGATAAACACAGCTCCAACGAAGAAGGTGGCATTATCTGAAGCGCCAACGGAGACGCTTCCTGAGAAGAAGATTTCTTCACTGGAAGAGAATTCCGATGAGAAGAAAGATGATGATGACACTAATTACTATGAAGACACAACAGATGATCCGAAGGAGGAGGTGGAGAAAATTCAGAGTGATGGAAAGTACAAGACAGATGAAGAACTCGAAGAACAATTCAATAGGTATAATGAAAAAAAAATGAATTTTCTTAACCAGTTTAAGAGTTGATGCAATTTCTCTTTTATTGATCTTCCCAGAAATGATAAGGAGAACGAGAAGTCGCCGGAAATTGTCGATATTGTGGTTGATTATTCAGCCGAAATGGATCATACTCACATTGTGGCGATCATTGCTGTGGTCACAATAGCTATTTTGGCATTTGCTGTGTATTTCGGACTCATTTACTGGAGATATCATCTACAGTGAGTTAGATTCAATTCTTTATTTGACCATCCATATTAATAATTCCAATTGTTGAAATTGCAGAAAGATATATGGCTCACGACAACGCCTCGTCACTGAAGATGATTGGTATCACAATAATTCGAGGGACTTTGAGATTTAAATCCATTTAAGCTAGTCAATTTTTCCATTTCTGTGTCCAAATGCTGTTGAACTCTTGCAATAACCATTTGCCGAGGAGAAAGCCATAAATTTTGATGCAGGGTGATTGTTTCTTTTTTAGACATTTAGATTAGTGGACAAATGATGATTTATTTTTAGAAATTATAATACAAGAAAAAAAATGAACAACGCCTAAATCGACTGATAACTGAGGTATTCCTATGATAAGAAATAAAGCAATGCTATCAGTTTACTATCTTATTAGAGGATTTTCTGCATTTCTTACATATCATTTTAGCCTGCGGATAATTTTAGATACACACCATGAATTGTCATTTTTATAAATACATAATATTACCAATGATTGATTATATTGCTATTCTGTCGTTTGCGGAGGAGATTACCATTGTTGAATAAATATTCTTCATTAAAAAATTGGATTTTTTCTATTTTTTTCATCAAAGATGGATGCCTTTATGACGGCGTCCTCCTGAAGTTAGCTAAATATTCAACGGAAAAGTAGTTGATATTTGAAATGCGGGTTTGTATCTCTGCTAAATTGTCGGAGTTTTTTTTCATCGATGGCGCCGAATCATCAGCTGTTTGCGACTCACACTCCAAATCCAATTTGTCAAATTGTTTTCATTACGTTTTTCCTCTGCTCATTTTTCGTGAATTTCCACGGAAATGGCCACAATCCCGGCTTCTGCTCTTGCCAATCGGAACAAGAAACACTTCCTGGGTGTTCCAGCACCGCTGGGATACGTGGCTGGTGTTGGAAGAGGGTGAGAAAGGGATTTTCCATACTTCTAACCTAGAAATTTGTTTATGTTTTTTTCTCTTTGCATTTCAGGGCTACAGGATTCACCACTCGATCCGATATTGGCCCCGCCCGGGATGCTAATGATGTCTCGTAAGTAGTTTTAATCTTGAGGGAGTTGGTAGGGAGATTTCTCAATGGTTATTTTTTCTTGCCTTCCGCAGAGACGACAGACATGCTCCTCCGGCGGCGAAGAGGAAGAAGAAAGAGGAGGAGGAGGAAGACGATGAAGATCTCAATGACTCAAACTACGATGAATTCACAGGGTACAGTGGCTCTCTGTTCTCCAAGGATCCCTATGACAAGGATGATGCAGAAGCTGACGCCATTTATGAGTCCATTGACAAGAGGATGGATGAGAAGCGGAAGGAGTATCGAGAGAAGCGTCTGAAAGTGGATCTGGAGAAGTATCGTCAGGAGCGTCCGAAGATACAGCAGCAATTCTCAGACTTGAAGCGAAATCTCGTGGAAGTGAGTGAGGAGGAGTGGCAGCAGATCCCTGAAGTCGGTGACAGTCGCAACAGGAAGCAACGGAATCCGCGTGCTGAGAAGTTTACTCCCCTACCAGATAGTATTCTGTCACGGAATATGGGCGGAGAGACTGCATCGGCTCTGGATCCCCGGTCAGGACTCGCCTCAATGGTGCCTGGGATCACAACACCGGGAATGCTCACGCCCACCGGGGATCTGGATCTGAGGAAGATCGGTCAGGCGAGGAATACACTGATGAATGTGAAGTTGTCACAAGTCTCTGACTCAGTGGCTGGACAGACGGTGGTGGATCCCAAGGGCTACCTGACAGATCTCCAGAGTATGATCCCGACCTATGGAGGCGATATAAATGACATTAAGAAAGCCCGGTTGTTGCTGAAGAGTGTCCGGGAGACGAATCCTAATCACCCACCAGCGTGGATAGCCAGTGCGAGACTCGAGGAAGTCACCGGGAAGATCCAGATGGCGAGGAATCTCATTATGCGGGGGTGTGAGATGAATCCTCAGAGTGAGGATCTCTGGCTCGAGGCGGCAAGACTCCAGCCAGCCGACACTGCCAAGGCAGTGATCGCTCAAGCGGCCAGACACATTCCCACATCCGTGAGGATCTGGATTAAAGCGTCAGACCTGGAGGATGAGATGAAGGCGAAGAGACGGGTGTTCAGGAAGGCGCTGGAGCATATTCCCAACTCCGTGAGATTGTGGAAGGCGGCTGTTGAGCTTGAGAATCCGGATGATGCGAGGATTCTGCTGTCGCGGGCTGTTGAGTGTTGCAACACGAGTGTTGAGCTGTGGCTGGCGCTAGCGCGTCTGGAGACGTATGAGAATGCCCGGAAGGTGTTGAATAAGGCCAGAGAGAACATCCCCACGGATAAGCAGATCTGGACGACAGCGGCGAAGCTGGAGGAGGCGAATGGGAACATCCACATGGTGGAGAAGATCATCGACAGGGCGCTGGTGTCGTTGAACGCTAATGGGGTGGAGATCAACCGGGAACAGTGGTTCCAGGAGGCGATCGAGGCGGAGAAATCCAATGCTGTCCATTGCTGTCAGGCGATCATTAAGGCGGTGATTGGGATTGGCATTGAGGATGAGGATAGGAAGCAGACGTGGATTGATGATGCGGACAATTGTGCCAAGGAGGGGGCTTATGAGTGCGCCAGGGCAGTCTATGCTCATGCCCTGCAGGAGTTCCCATCGAAGAAGAGCATCTGGCTGAGGGCGGCCTACTTTGAGAAGAATCACGGCTCCAGGGAGAGTCTTGAGACTCTACTGCAGAAGGCAGTGGCTCACTGTCCAAAGTCGGAGATCTTATGGCTGATGGGGGCAAAGTCCAAGTGGCTGGCGGGGGATGTTCCAGCCGCCAGGGGGATCTTGTCGTTCGCCTTTCAGGCCAATCCCAACTCAGAGGACATCTGGCTGGCCGCTGTGAAGTTGGAGTCGGAGAATCAGGAGTATGAGCGCGCCAGGAGGCTTCTGGCCAAAGCCAGGGCATCAGCCCCAACGCCCAGAGTCATGATGAAGTCCGCGAAGCTGGAGTGGGCCCTGAGTAAGCTCGAAGCAGCACTGGGTTTGCTGGAGGAAGCTGTGAAGGTCTTCCCAGACTATCCGAGACTGTGGATGATGAAGGGGCAGATTGAGGAGCAACAGAGGAAGCCGGATCTTGCGGCGGAGACATACGGACAAGCGGTAAGTCATTCATCTTGTCTTGGCGATTGGGGACGGGTTAAATATAAAACACAATGAAGAGACTTTAAATAGACGCTCTGCGAGTCTGCGAGAGATGCTTTGTTAATCGCAGTGAGATTTTTTTATACAAAAATTTGAGAGATTTACGCAGATCTCCGAAAATTTTGAATTTACATAGTCAAAATTTTTTTTCTGGCCGACCGGCTGTTCGTCTTCCAAGAGACTTTCGGTTTGCGACAAAGGAACAAATGTAAATGCAATAGATTTTCTTGAAATTTTATTGTATTGTAGGTTTCTTTATATTTAGATAATGCGAAAAAATTAGTTTAAATTAAACAAAAACTAAACCGGCGAATATAATTTTCAGATTAAAAAATGCCCCTCGTCCATCCCATTGTGGCTGCTCCTGGCCAAGTTGGAGGAGAACCGTGGGGCGCTCACGAAGGCGCGCTCGGTGCTGGAGCGCGGTCGCTTGCGGAATCCAAAGACGGCGCTGCTATGGCTCGCCGCGGTGCGAATTGAATTGCGTGCCGGTCTCAAGGATATGGCCAACACGCTGATGGCGCGTGCGCTGCAGGAGTGTCCGACAGCGGGTGAATTGTGGGCGGAGTCCATCTTCCTGGAGAATCGCCCGCAGCGTAAGACAAAGTCCGTGGATGCACTGAAGAAGTGCGAACATGATCCGCACGTGTTGCTGGCGGTGTCGAAGCTGTTCTGGTCGGAGCATAAGATCCAGAAGTGCCGGGACTGGTTCAATCGCACCGTGAAGATTGACGCGGATCTCGGCGATGCCTGGGCATATTTTTATAAGTTTGAACAGCAACATGGCTCAGACGCCTCGCAGGCGGACATTGTGCAGCGTTGCGTGGCGGCGGAGCCAAAACACGGCGAGGATTGGTGTCGAGTGAGTAAAAATATTGCTAATTGGTGTTTCAAGACGCAGGATATTCTGCTGGCAGTGGCCAAGGAGATCAAGTGTCCCAATTAGGGAAAAGTTCTTTCTGATAAATGAATAAATAGATATGGAATCCATAACTTAATACAAGGATTTTGAGTGACTCCATATGGCTTTTCAGAAAGATCTCGGCTAATTTTTTTTTTTCAAAGACTCTTTTTGCTATCATTACATTATATTTCAAAAGAACGTATAATACATATACACTAAATTAGGTTGGGGGGGCTGCTTCATGTGTTCATTAAACGAAGACGGAGATCATCCGTGATGGCAAATTCTGGGTCCTCCTATTCGGGGACTTTGGTCAGATAGTCAAGGGTGGAGAGGCAAGTGGACATGCCTTCGCAATCGCCAATCATATCGCTGATCTGGGCGGTGAGTTGATGGAGGCGCTCGTCGCCCAGCAGCTCACCGGCCTGTTGCAGGGCGGCCTTGCAGTGGAAGGCGAGCAGCTTGAAGCAGTGCCGACGCACGGCGTTGTTCGAGTGATTCTCCCACACTGGTGTGCTCCGCACGATCGGCCATGCCATCAGCACGTAGTCCACGAGGGCGTCAAAGTGCTGAGACTGACTGAGGGCGGCCGCCTGGTCCGAGATGGCCTTCTTCAGGGCTGTGAGGTGGAGAGCTGCTCGCGAATAGGACACGCTGTCGTTCTTCTTCACGAGGCGCGACGACGGAAGACTCCGGTAGATGTTCTTCTTGATCAGGATCAGTTGACTCTCAAATGGCCTGGAAAATGATGGAAATTTTAACTCTACTTCCATTGATTATCTCAAATAGAAGAGAAACTCACTTGATGTCTGGCACTGGAAGTTCATTCCGAACAGCCTTCTCGAGGCTCGAGTTATCCCTCACCAGCTTCTGGATGATCATGGCCAGTTGCTCCTGTGTGTAACCCTTGAGATATGTGGCCAGTGGTGTCTGACTGTTTATCTGAGCCAGAGATTTCTCCTCAATGCGCAGCTTCTTCGTGTCCTCGAGGATGATTTTGGGGCACACGGGCGACTTCCCGTCGCTCATGAGGAGCCTCTTCCGCGGAGAACTCCGCAGCACCATCTGCGACATATTCTTCGTGGGTGTCTTCATTGGTGAGCCCTTCTTGCCCGACGACTTCTCCTGGCCCGGTGACCACGTCAGGGAGATACTGCGACGCCCACGCTGGCGGATCACAATCTCATCTGGCGATGGCACTGGCGAGGCGAAGCTGCGTGACATGTTGCTGTTGGGACTGTCCAGGAGGGAGTCGTCCAGGAAGAGATTGTCCGATGTGGCTGAGAGTTCCTGCAGAGCGGAACGTCGCCGCGGCATTTGCGTTGTCATTTTCTTCTTCTTTGTCCCGGCTGTGGAATCCTCGAGAGAGTGCAGTGCGTGTGGACAGGAGGATGGCTTCTGATGATGATTCACCAAAATCTGGTGATGTTGGACGAGAACTGGGAGGTGGAAAAGCGTTAAAAGAATGCAAACAGAAAAGACACAACACAGAAATCCACCAAAGCACCTCCGGATGCCGAAAACGCGCCAAAAAGTTAGGTTACTGTCAAAAGGCTGTGACATTTGCCCGGCTGAAGAGGAGAGCAATTCGGTACGCGTTAGGTAAGTAGTTTCGATACTTATCTCTTACAATGATTTTCATGATAAACTTTTAATTTATTTATCGTTAATTTCTCCTTTTCTCAATTTTCTACTTATATTAAATTACTTTTCCTGTAATTTGACCAAAAATTTCTGCTTTTTGGTACCTTTTGAATTGCTTTTTGTTTCGGAATCACAGTAGACGGTCAGCCGGGTTTTTTCCGGAATTCTTATTTTTGTTTCTGCCTGCAATGAGTGGTTTGCGTGAATTAGTGGACATCGCGGAGAAGGAATTGGATGATCTGCGGCGCCTCGTCGCCCAGAAGGAGGAGGAATTGTCACTGCTCAAGGCGAATTTAAATTTGCCCAAGGAGGACCCAGAGAAGCTGACGAACAAACAAATAGCCCGATATAGTCGTCAGATTCTCGTGCCGGACATCGGAGTCCGCGGGCAGTTGAAGCTGCGCAGCTCGTCAGTTCTCATCGTAGGCGCCGGGGGATTGGGATGTCCAGCAGCTGTTTACCTCACAGCCGGGGGAGTCGGCACCCTAGGAGCTGTGGATTACGACACAGTAGAGATGAACAATCTCCATCGACAGACGCTGTACACGGAGGAGGACATCGGGATGGCTAAAGTGGCCGCCATGGGAAGAACACTCTCCCGGATGAATGGAAGACTCAATTTCACGCCACATGAGACGCAAATCAATAGCCAAAATGCGTTGGAGATCATCTCCCAGTATGACATTGTCCTGGACGCGACGGACAACGTCGCCACGCGCTACCTGTTGAGCGACGCTTGCGTGTTGCTGCGAAAGCCCCTTGTCTCCGGCAGTGCCATTCAGTTCGACGGTCAGCTAACGGTTTACAACTTCCGGGACGGACCATGCTATCGCTGCATCCACACGAAGCCCCCGAATCCGGATCATGTGCAGAATTGCGGCGATGGAGGTGTTCTTGGCCCAGTCACGGGTGTCATTGGCTCCCTGATGGCCCTGGAAGCCATCAAAGTGCTACTGGATCTTCCGGGAGTTCTATCCCGAAGCCTCCTCGTGTTTGACGGCTTTGACGGGCGCTTCCGAACGTTGAAGCTACGCGGGCGGAAGTCAGATTGTGTCTCCTGCTCTGATAATCCTAGCATAACCAAGTTAATTGACTATGAGAGCTTCTGTGGAGCTCCGGCCAATGATAAGGACACCCAGGTGAAGCTCCTTGATGCGTCTGAGAGAATCACGGCGCAGCAGTATTTCACGCTCAGGGAGACTCCTCATATTCTCGTGGACGTGAGATTGCCCAATGAGATGGACATCTGCTGTCTTGAAAATGCTGAGAACATTTCAATTGAGGACATCAAGAGTCAGAGGATTGAGACAATAGCTGGGGAATTGGCAGCGAAGAAGCTTCCCATCTACGTGGTCTGTCGGCGCGGGAATGACTCGCAGAGGGCAGTTCGGAGGCTCAAGGAGTTCATCAAGGGGGAAAATGCACCGAAAGACATCATCGGAGGACTTCACGCCTGGGCGAAGGACGTAGATCGAGACTTTCCCGTCTACTAACAGGTACACGTGATCCTCTCATTATTTTTTCTTGTAGAATTTGCTGATTTCTAGTAAAATATCGTAAAAATTCTAGTGGAAAAGCTAAATTTCCATCTAAAATTCATGATAAAATCTTATTTTCTTATGCAATTTTGATAAAAAAAATTTGTAGCAAAACTTCCAAAATACTTAATAGTACGTGAATAAAAAAATTCCTTGTAGCTCAGGACAAATTTTATTACAATTCCTCAATTATATTTTCTCTATATATCTATTTACATTTACATTCTCTTGCTCTTTCATTTGATTTTCTCCTCAATCTCAAATACTGATTTTAGCATTAAAATCATTTCTAATCATGATGATTACATCGTTCAATTTAATTCTGTAGCAGCCAGAAAATTTATTCCATCTGTGAGACCACTTTGTACTTACAATTATCTCATAATTTTTGTCGGATTGATCTCAAAAATATTTCCTCTGCCTCATGTAAGACAAAAGAAAAGTAGTTTTACAACGCTCAAATTTAAATACAGTCTTAGCGAGATTAAATAAACAATTAAAAAAGAGAAGACACTACAAGTAATAATATTTCTATGATCCTAATATGGATAATAGAGACATTTTCCACATAATTGATTATCAAATGTGCGGAAAATTCATCCAGCAATTAAGAACTGATTTTTTTTGTTCTTACAAAGTCATTCTGTCAGTCCTTTGGTTCTTTATGTTAATTGCTTGTAAACAATGTTAGAATCCTCCATCGCCGCAGGACATTCTCTAATCCGCGCGAGAAGGGAGATATTCGAACTCAATAATTCGAGTGAAGAAGTTCTCTGTGAGCTTCCGCATCGGATTCTTCATCATCACTCGATGGAGGTGTCTCGAGTAGTGGAACCCCCAAGTCTAGATATTCATCGTTAGCCGTAGCACTTAGAATCTTGTCCAGATCGACAACCAACTGGGAGAAGTTGGGCCGATCTTGAGGATTAAACTGCCAACATTGCCTCATCAACATGTATCTAGAGAGAAAGATTTGAATGGATGCAAATTATAGTTTTCTTAGACTACCGCTAGATCCTAGCATCTCTGGACTTACATGTTGTTTGAGCAACGCTTCGGCTTCTCTAGGCGATGATCGCATCGTAGGAAGATGTTAAGATCATCGGCAGAGTAGATTGATGGATAGGGTTGCTCACCGAAGGACATAATCTCCCAGAGAAGAATTCCATATGACCACCTGAAAAGCCCCGCAAGATTAGGAACCTGAAATCGTCCTTGGGCGATTTCTTCGTACTTACACATCACTCTTGGTGTCATAGAATTTGTCAGTGAGGGACTCTGGAGCCATCCACTTGATCGGTAGTCGTCCATTTGTCGCTTTCCTGTAGTAGTCAGTGTCTTGGATGTCTCTAGCAAGGCCAAAATCGGCAATCTTCATGACGTAGTCATCGCTAACCAGAACATTTCTAGCCGCCAGATCTCGGTGGATGCACTGCAAATCCGAGATAAACCGTATTTTCAATAAGTTTTGCCAAAAAAGGAAAAACTCCTGTAAACCTACCCTCCTTGAAGCCAAGTACTCCATTCCCCTCGCAATTTGGAATGCGAACGAAATGAGATGCTTCTGTGTTATATTCTTCTTATCTGGATCATATTCCTCTTCTTCAGTCTTGGCGATGAAGGGTATATCGAATTCTGATCGAGGTCGGTTCTTCTTGAGGAAGTCCTTAAGGTTGCCATGTGGTGCATATTCTACGATCACGTAGAGTGGACCACTTTGACTGCAACATCCCAGTAGGTTGATGATATTGATGTGCTTCCCAATCATCTTCATCACTTCCATCTCGTGAACAAGACTAGCCATGTCTGAATCTGTATGTCCCTCCTTCACCATCTTGACAGCGACAACGGATCCAAAACCGTTCTTCACCAAACTATTGGCTTCGGCCATGACAACACGACCGAAAGCACCTTCACCCAAGGTCTTTCCCAAGACCAATTGAGATCTTGGGAATTCCCAGTTTGAGTCCATGGGAAACTCATATTCTGATATTGGTTGAGGATCGTTGTTAGGACTTTGCATCTGGGTTGTGCGTTGCTTCTCAATCTTAATGATGGGCACGATAACTGCATCTGGGTTTATTGTATCTGGAGCGGGTTTGATAACAATGACTTTCTTGTTCCACTGATGAACTGTCTGCATTCTGTGCTTCATGATCAGTTTCTCACGGTTCAGCTTCTTGTATGTGCAGACAATCAGGATTGATGATAGGAGAAGGAGAATAGAGAACGCAATGACGCATATCGTGTAGATGCTGTAGTTCTTTATAGGAGCAACAAGGGGTGAGTCTTTTTCAACTACATGCAGATATGCGCTTGCAGTTGTGGCTCCTAATGTGTTTGCCGTCAGGCATGTGTACCATCCTTCGTCATCGTAGGTGACGTTCTCTAGTCTCAGGATTCCAGTGTTGTTGGGATCCGTCTGCAAGTAACATCATTTTACGACTTGGAAAACCTAGGCGCGATCTTTAATTACTAAGTACAAAAGCATTTTTGGAAAAGGAAGTGCAGTGATTAGCGGAAGGTTTGTCTAGTAGCCCAAGTTCAAAGATTAAAACATTTAGTTATCAAGCGTTAGGCATCTATGTAGCCATAGGTCTGGATCTAGCTAGATGTTATCTAAAACACATCTAGCTATAGATCTAGGAAACCCAATTGATCTAGCCTCATGCATCTTCTAGGCTAGAGTATACATATTTATATACATAAACTTAAAAATTTGTCCATGCATCAACCTTCACCTTAGCCAACATAGGGGTATTTGTTGAACAATTTTTTTCTACGCAAAAACCCACAATCCATTTAATGTGGGGATTGTAGTTAGACATAACTGTGCAGTTTATTTCTCCTGAACCTCCAGGTGACAGGGTCAAATTGTTTGGAGGCGGTACAATGATGGGTTTGTGGTTTATAATTTCTGAAATTGAAGAATACAACATACAAATTTCCACCACCTTTCATAAAACCAAAGGACAGTCCTGTAAAGGAAACTTATGTATATATAAGACGACAACCCATCAACCAGAAACGATAGAACCGAGTATAGAGACCAACCACCAGAAGTAGAGGAAGTCAACTACCTCAAGTTCGGCATGTTTAGGCAGATCTGTTCCGTTTTCTGCCTTCGATCGGAATTTGAACCATTGGGTGTGAGGTTCCAAATCACTTATACTTGTGCACGTGAATGTGATAGTTCTGTTCACGACTCCAGTTTGATTAAGGGGTGGAGAGACAATGTACGGGCGCGAAGGGAAACGATCTGTGAGAAAGTCGGAAAGTTATAATGGCGGGGCTTCACTAAGTCATAGTAGGGGCTGGTCAGTTACCCTTGATGTAAACTTCAAAAGTAAAATTGATACAGCCGACAATGTTGCAGACGTTGCAGGTGTAGTTGCCGGCATCACTAGGTGTCACTGACTCCATTGTGATACCCTGTCTGGTGGTGCGAATACCTCCTAGTTGTCGATTAATTGTGCCATTATTCTTTGTCCACGTTGTTATAGGGGGTGGATTTCCAGATGAGGGACATTTCAGGTTTATCTGATGACCCGTTGGTTTGGAATGAAGCTTGAACATGTGGTCCTTCTTGGTAAAGTACGGAGCCCTAAGTTCTGGACCTTTGGTCGTATTATAGGTGTTTTGTCCAGGGTTTTCCAAGGAAGAGTCTGTAATCTCATTTGTGCCTTGATCCAAAATGATCTTCTGGGTATCTTTCTGGGATACTTGGGAGTAGATTTCAATGCCTCTCAAGGAAGTTGGTCTATCGGATTTCACTATGATGTTGTACAATTCTAATAAGTCTATGGTGGTAGGTACTTATGCTGAAAACACACCATTTCGATCGGTATAATTTCGATTGATCTAAATTGTATTTCTCTTTTCTTCGCCCATGTATCGTATAAGTCTGTCTCGTTCTTACTCATAATCCAAATCTAAAATCTAAATCGAAATTGCTGTGTAAAATTAGCTCAGAGCAAATTTCGACTGATGACAAACTGCAATACCGACAGATTTCATATGGCAACACTTG
>CAKKOB020000216.1:0-39040 GCA_918844115.2 Phlebotomus perniciosus | reverse complement strand
CACACCATTTCGATCGGTATAATTTCGATTGATCTAAATTGCATTTCTCTTTTCTTTGCCCATGTATCGTATAAGTCTGTCTCGTTCTTGCTCATAATCCAAATCTAAAATCTAAATCGAAATTGCTGTGTAAAATTAGCTCAGAGCAAATTTCGACTGATGAAAAACTGCAATACCGACAGATTTCATATGGCAACACATGTTGCTGAATACGCTGAATTCGATTTTGACAGCACAGAAAAAGAAACAAAGAAATCATGGACGGAGGAAAAACGCGGAAAATTCATTGAATTGGTGAGAAGTGAGAATCTATTTGGCGTAAATCCTCTAAGAACTATCGACGAACGGACGAAAAACAAATTAAGTGGCAAATGATCGCCTCAGAGTTGGGTTTTACAGGTGATTAGGCGACCCAAACTAACCCTCGCCGGACAGAAATTTTGCAACCCATTTTCAGGAATAATGAAGCTACACAAGATATTGGTGTTTTTCTTCGGGAAGCTGATAAATTGTACAGCATTAATATATAGTCTCCAGCTCTGCACGGGATTCCGAAGAAGTGTCACGAGCTGAGACTTTCAAAGAGCTTCATCAACCAATTCCTCACACTTCAAGAAATTCTGATTCAAGCCGTTCAACAAACATCAGAGCTCTGCGAAACATAACCGTAGTTCCTCAACCGTCAAGGAATTCAGGTTCAGGGAGCCGTTCAACAAGTACTTTTCAAGTTGAAACTTTTCCTGCCCGATCGGGAAGGACTCGAAATGTGGACAATACAGAGATTTGATTGTTTTGTAAAGACGAAATGATTGACAGTTATGTGAATTCAGCGATTTAAAATACAAATTCAGCAACCTAAATTGTTCAAATCTAAATCTCATTTTACCAAATCTAAATGGTGTGTTTTCAGCATTAAATACTAGGAACGCGGTTAAAACTTAAGTTAAGGACCTATTGGGACATATATAATAGTTTACCTTGAACAATGAGCATTGTGGTGTGGTTAATGCATCCCAGATAGTTGCAAACGATACAAGTGTAGTTACCACCATCTTCAATTAAGAGATCTTCAATGGTGATCGCTCTCTTGCCGTAATTAACCCTCCTTTTGATCGGATGATTGTTCTTGGTCCAAGTGATGTTAGGTTCGGGATATGCATCAACTATGCATCTCAATTTCACCATATTTCCCGATGGACGAAGCAAGACTCGATGAAGTGTGTTGGGTTTCGAGAAAAATGGGGCTTCTAATTTCCTTGATGAGTTGCCACGATCTGGAGATCTCGTTGGTAGATCGACGGGATCTTTTAGATCATCCTGGGTGGTGCGGAATTGCTCCTCAAAGTAATCATCCATTTCTTGATCATCCGCTAACTCCATATCTTCAGACACTTGAGACTGAATCTCTAGATTTCCCGTGAAATTTGTGTCATCCTCAGGTGGTGATCGTGATCTGTTGTCCACTGTTAATGTGAGGTTCGACCATTCATCCTCTGTTGAATGACAGGCATAAACTCCTTCGTCTGCCTTTCGGATCTTGTCTAATTTGATTCTATTGAGACGAAATAGAAAGAAAAGATATATTGGAAGAGAGCCTTGAGCCTTAAGTCAAGTGCTGAATCTCACATTTTTGTCTGCTTTGAGTTCAACTCAAGTGGTGATGCATTCTTAAACCACGTTGGACTGTCGTAACTGCATTTAAGTACAACCCTCGAGAGGAGTGGAACTGCTTCTTGAATCACTTTCTTGTGTCCTGAAAAAATAAAATATAATTAGGAAATTGATTCATCCGTTCTCGATTTCTTGGAAAACATCAGTGGTTTTTTTTTAAATTTTTTTCCATGATCCGGCAAATACAGTGTTGCCTCGGTCTAAAATAATTTTCATGACGCGCCGCCAAGTACTCGTAAAATTGAATACACTCTCTCGCGCGCTTCATGGATTATTGGGAAAAATAAATGTAATTTCATTGCCTGGCGAAGTTGAACATTCAATATTAGATCGGGCGCGCTTTGTTGGCCTCTTTGGCCTTCTGATCGGAAATAGCATTTGTTTAAAATTTATGAAAACGTTAAAAAGCAAAATGCTCACAATGTACCACATAAAGTCATGTACGCGCGCTTGCCTCTGTGCCACATAAACATATTTACTTTTTCATCTCCCAAAAGAGAAAAGCAGATCCCAAGTGGTGAAAACGGTGTGAATTTTTTTTTCTATCGAGATGGGGTGCAAAACATTCGCCAATATCCAAGGAACATGAAAGAATCAAGCAATTCACTAACAGTGTGTGATAATTTGAATTGATTTCTTTTTCTAAAGCATCAAAGAATCACCTCTGAAAGTGCGTCTTAATCACTTAACCATTAAAATGTGGTGGGACGAAACGTGTGTTTTCTCACAATTTCGTGGAAAATTGTAATTTTAGCAAATTGAAAGAAATAGTTTTGGCATGCGTAAGAGCACACACGGTTTGGCGATCCATGGTGGAAGAAAAGTTCTGAATAATTAAACAAAATGTACGAGAGGGGAATTCTTATTAAATGTTGCTGTTGATCAATCAAATAATTTCATGATAAATCAATTTATTTCCATAGCCTTTTGGCTGATGTTAAACGATTACAAAATATTAATTATTTTTGCTTACTTTCGTACATAATTAGTACAGAAATCTGATCTAAGTGTTGGATTAAGTGAAGGTATGAAATTTAGTACATACTGAAATTCATAAGCAATTTTAGTACAAGTCAAACAGTGATAAAACTTATCTGCTGATAAAATGAAATAAATTTTTCTAGGCCTTTAGTACCCAATTAGCACAGGATTCTGTACTAAAACTAAATTTTTAACTAAAATCTGGCAAATCTCTCTAGAAAAGCGTGGTGTGGGCGAGGAAATGTATTGATCTAACTGGCAGAGAGCGATCAAGTGTGGATTGAGTAATAAAAATTGTGTATATCTAGTGTATTATTAGTGAATTAAAGGTCTGGCACATAAAGTCAAATAAAAAAAACAATCAGCTTTTTGTAAAGCAACAGAAAGTACTTGTGAAGTCACTCATACAGGCAATATTATGATTATGGCAGTTGAAGATGATTGTGAACAACAAAACAAGTCATTTAGCATTCTCTCCTGATGCGATGCATTTTCAGTTAGCATTCATGCACGAGTTGCTGATGATGCCGATAGAAAATCATGCGGATTAAATTAATAGAAACAGATTATGATGAGAAAATTCAGCTGAGACGAATCCTTTGACTCTATCTGGGTGTATTTTTAATGTGGCACATGGGGAGAGGTTTTAAGAAGTCGACTGATGGTTCGTTTCAGAGTCAAATTGAAATTAAATTTCCCTTGAAATTAATCGGGATCGTGCGTGCACTTTTTTCCACCTACATGGATCGTCTTTTTTGCTGGTTATTCTTTAAGATTCACAGCTTAAGTGATTGGATAAAAAGCCTAGTTGATCCAATTGGATTTACTAGACAGTCCTGGGTGTCAAAACTGTCAGAAAATAAACTAGGCGTTCATAGATGGCTGTCCGTCTTATATTGTACGTCTGGCCGGACGGTTTTAGAACATCGAATTATAAAGAAAGAATGATATCAACATGCGATTTTCGATTAAAATTAACGGTATTAAAGCAAGGGTGAGCTAATAGAAGAAATTTACGTCAAAGTAAATGATAAATAACCTCAATCGTATTTGGAGAGAACTTTACAAAATGGCGGAAATCTAGCAAGTTCGCCATGAACTGGCGTGGCGTCAAATACAAATTTTGAAATTGACTCAACCGACTTCCGCTCACCCCCTGTTTTAGAGTTCAAATTCCGAGTTCGCTTGAGAAGAATCACATCTTCTATATAAGTCGATCATGCAATAGACTTATCACGCTCATTTTTTGATTTGATGGAATTCCATTGGGGGTCGATCATTAGTGGATGAATTTGAGATGTTTCGTGCGTTGAATCTATAATAAATAATTTATCGAATCACCTATTTTGCCATCAGTTTATGCGCTTCAGAGGACGAAGAAGAATATTGGCAATAAAAGTATTTTATAGCAAAAAGGCGTGATTTAAGTCTCACATTTTATTTGCTCATATTTGTCGGTGTTATATTTATGTTTGGCGATCTTTAAGATGAGCACACGTTCGTAAATTAAGGAAATGGACACTAATGCAGCGAGACAAGGAGACGACAGGTCTTAAACAGCCATTTAATTGACTTTATGACTTTTTTCACATTCAATTACACGCCTTATGTTGAATGTGTAAATATTGAGAATTTGCTGAGATTTATACATAACATGAAAGTTCTGGCGAAATAAATTGAAGATTTTAATGTCTCTCTGTTCTGTTCTGATGGGTTGTCTTTGTCTTGGCAATGACTTTTACCGAAAACAAGGATTGAGAAGTAAAACAGGATAAATTGGAAATAGAAAATTATTGGATGTGGCGTGAGCCAAAAAAAGACGGACATCTCATCAAAAAGATTATTTATCAAAACAAAAAAAAAACAAGAACTCGTCTAGACACTTTAACGATCATTAATAAATTGTGTTGGTGGGGCATTTGTTAACAAGCTCTCGATTTTTCCCTTCGATGAATCTTCCTCAATGCTTCTCAGGCAATACGCATAGTCTTTTAATTGATGTCTTATATTGAAACTCTTTTTTCCCTTTATACTCGATGTCTCTGCTTGTATGAATTCATTCATTATGTGGACATCACAAGTTAACTCGTCAAACATTATCGTAAATTTGTCTTCAGGGAACGGACGTGGCATAAAGAAGTTGAAACACACAATTTAACTATTTCAGGGTGTTAACCGACACATTCCCTCGAGTTTTTTGTCTAAAAGGAAGGTATATAATGGACTTTGATAAGGGGGAGCAATGACATATTTCTAATTAAGATAGTGTGTCTTCAGGGAGAACGTATTAGGATTGATAAGAAAGCATGGCCTTAATTGAATTGGATTGAATTGCTTCTGCGATTCTTATTTTTATCCCTTAAAGCAAAGCCAAAAGCTATAATTTCTAAACTTTAAATATCCCACTTCCGCTTAGATTTTTAGAAATGACTCAATTACCGCCAATGAAATTAAGCATCTAATATAAATGGGGATTTTATTGTCATTATATTCTAAGAAGAAAACACCAAAACTACTCAATGAAAAATGTCCAATGGTGAGGAACAGGCAATAAAATGTTAAGATTTCGCTTTCATCTCACGAAAGTGAGTGATGAAGAAAAAATAGTATATTCATCTTAAGTGTCTGATCATAAAGCAAAAATATTTATTTTATTTATCTGACTAGAAAATACGCACTCTTGAGTCGTTTTATTGTAACTCTCTTTTTCTTTTCCTTAAGTCTTGGCCTTTGAGGGTCTTTGAGACATGAGAAGGTAAGAAGTGAAGTGGCCTTTGTTCTGTCTCTAATCATTTTCCAACCGGAAATCTTTGAGTTGCGAGTGTGGATATTTGGAAGAGATGTAAATGACATAAACAGGAAGGAAAGCACCTAAAGACATTCTGAATACAGATGCTAAAAAGGAGTTCAACGGTTCTGAAACGCAATTAGAATATTTTTTAGCGTTCTTTGACATTCTATTAAAACGATTATGTAATTTATGCATAACGCAAGTATGAAAATGTATTATGAATTGTAATACTGCCATCATTTAATTGCGCGTGCAAAATAATCGCAACCGGAAGTATAGTGTTCGGGAAGTCTTCAAGTTCTGGCCAAAACGTAAGCCAAAGGGTGGATTTAAAAAACATTTAATTTTCTTCGTTTGCCATAATTGCCATTCTGATTCAGTTTGTCAGTAATATTTTATATTATCTGATGGTAAAATTTGCAGAAAAATCTCAAAAATGAAAATCTTGTCAGTAAATTCTTGGAATGAATCGCCCCTCGCAACGTGAACCATTCAACTAGAATTGCATTCTGAGTGGAATTACAAGTGCAAAATATTGCTGCTGCACATAGAAATATTTTCAGAGATAAATCTCTCGCCAGAGAAGTTGAGTCTTCATCAATATTCTCCCTCGCTCGAGACGGCACATGATGATGGCAAGAGACACCGTTTTGTGAGCTGTTGTTTTTTTCTCCCCTTCTGCCTGCACTTCTTTTAACAAAACATGCAGTGGAAGACATAAAAAGGCAGGAGGGATGCCAGCACATCTGTAAGACACGTGTTCCACCATCGGAGGACCTTCAGTCGACCAGAACCACATTCGTTCTGGATTGTCTGCATTTCGTATCATATTTAATGACTCTCCTATACACCAAGTTGAATATCATCTTCAATTCATTGTGATTCTCACAGAAAATCTCTTTGACCCTCAAGGGCGTTCAATTGGAAATTAATTAAGTAATACCATCAATGATGGATCTCAATGAACCCCCATGAATTCCTCGATAGAGAGCAAAGTATAGGGGCTGCAAATCTGGACAAATTGAGATTCTTGAGCAACTTTTGTAGTCTCTCTTCCTCAACCTACCACTGTTTTATGTGTTGCAAAATAATAAATCAATGCAACACCATAGCATTTCAAGTAATGGCGAAAATTGCAGTTGCTGCAGAATATTAAAATTCATCCGCGTACAAGAAGTCTTGTCTGGGAGAGTGTTTTGTGTGCTGAAAACATCGGCCATATTTCAGAATATTACAAGCAATAAAATGATGAGACACCGGCCAAGAGTGTCTCACCAGGCAAATTACAGAACACGATGAATAATTATTAAGGGTGCAGAAACGTGATGCTCTTTGCCTGCCAAGAGAGAGAGAGAGATCGTGAAAACCACCACGAAGAGGTGTAAATGATCTGACCAAGAAGGTGGAACCGCGTGACAGAGACAATGAGATAATTAATCTGCCAACAATGAGGCGTTAAAGGCAAGAAGTTCGACCAGCTCTTCGAAATCAATAAATCAGTGTCAATCGCTCATCCTCGCCGTTGCGCGAGCCTGGAATCATCAATGTCAAAATAATGGAAAAGACATCTTTTCTGACTCAAAAAGTTATTCGTCGATGCGTCAGAACTTTGAACTTATCACTGATCGTTCTTTTAGGCGGAGTGGCGTAAAAAAAATCCAATTCACTAGAGTGTGAACAGACAAATGGGACCATTAAATGGAGGAACATGAAAATGTAACCACTCCTTGGAGGGGGAGCGAAAGTATTGAGTTCCTTCTCAGAGATAGGATCACAATATTGTGATGAGTTACAAATGTACTCTCTTGAGGAAGATGTTTTAATCATGTAGTTAGAGACAAATTATAAGTTAAATTCAAGGGGATGAAATCAGTCTTTAAAAGAACAAATAATTTTTAACCGCAATTTATTAAAAGCGCGAAGCGCTACGCGCATGTTAAAAGCTAAGCGCTCATGCAAGGCTCAGGAGCGCTTCGAGCTTAAGGAATATTAAAAAAAAAACACATCTTGAATTGAATTTAGGATTCAACCACATTCCCTTCAGTTGCTCCACAGATCAGACAGAGCGTGTCTCTGTTAAAATTTCAATCTTCCTCTCAAAAAACAAGTCTGGTTAATTTTGTTCAAAGATTGACAGAGAGTTTATGATAAGATTTAATTTGAATATGTGCCACAAATCGCCGCAATGGGGCAGTTTTCTCTTTTGTCCAATTGATTTTTTCGACAAAAATCTCAATCACTGACCAGGCAGAAAAAGCACTCAAACATCGCGCCCAATGTCTGCTTCCACCCGATGATGGACACAAGATGAAGGCGAATTTTAAAATAAACTCGCAGAGTTTTCTCAAATGTACAACATTTCATCTTTTGGCATTTTGGCGCGAAGAGATAAAAAAAAATCCGCCTCATGCAATGTGTTTTGTGCTTAATCGTCACTAATCTGTCTGTTCTTTTCAACGAATCATTTTCACACCTCTCGACTGATTTTTCGGCAGATTTATGTCTTGTGTGCTTCGGTCGGGGAGAACAGCTCAATTCTTAATACGTAAAATTTATTATTGAAGTTTTATTAGATAAATGTAAATTTGGACGCTTTAGAATTAGAATGAGAGTTGACGCTGTGCTATTTTTCGGAGGAAATCGTCAAAAAGTGAGAAGAATTTTAACAAGACTTTTGCACACGTTAAACTTTTTTTTGGTTTTCTCAGAAAGTGATAAAAGTCATTGTTGTTCCTTCAACATCCTTCATGCCAGATGCCCAAAGAAGAGAAGGAAGAAGTTGTGCTTCATTATTTATATGAGGCATGAATGAAGATGATTCAAGAGAAACTTTGGCAGGAAATTTCCTTGGCCCAGCAAGAGTTTCTCCTTGTAGTCTCTCTAAATTTAATTTATGCCCATAATATCAGTCAATGAGTCACTTTTTTTCTGAGACAATTTGCCAGAATGAATTCATCTCAGTTTGACCGTTTGCTCCATTTTCCCATAAATTTGATAAACTCTGGATCGAATTTTATGATCCAGACCGAGGAGAATGCTTTAAGTGTTGATGCACTCATTTACATAAAATGTTTTGATGAAATCTGGCTGAATGTTAAACTTTGTATTTTTCACGCGCTTCTTTATGGAAATGTTGCTTTTTGGTTATTTGTCGATTTTATCACGAGATGATCTGTTTAGTTTTTTTTCTTCTCTATTCATTTCACCAGTTTTTGCCGCGATATTTGGATGATAAATAAAATTTTGGAAATGTCTTAAAATTTGCCTAATGAAGCTGAATGAATTAACTCGACGAAAGTCAGTGAATATTAAAATTCTTCTTATTTATTGGAGAGTCTCTGAAAATTAATTCGAATTCGAACTTCTCGATTAATTTCAGAAGCACTGGTGTCAGAAGTGGGATAAGTCTCCATTTTCTTGCATATTATCTTATCTTCTTTTATAAGCACATTCCTTTCTCCCTGAATGCTAAAATTGATTAAGTTCTGGATCTTTTAGGCTCTTAAAATAGTGTGAATATTCAGACATAAATTTCACCTTTTTCCAATTAATTTGCAAATCTCAAAGATCCTGTTAAATAATCTCTCTCGAGTCGTTATCACCTTCTCCGCTTCGGAGAATTCTTCTTGTGGCTTTTAATTTATTCATATTGTTAAATGATTTACGATATGAAACGATAAATCACTTATGACGCTTTTAATATATTAACAGTTCTTCGCCTTCCCTTTTTTTCTCCACAAATACCACCTAATCCTGGGCGATATGGAAAGTTGACGTGAAAAATAATAAATTATATTATTTTGTCATAAATTAGCTACACAAAATTGAGACTGCGCGCGTGAAGACAAAGTGGAGTGAAAATAAAAGGTTTGAAATCTCTTTTGAAAATTCACTCTCAGGGGACTTAAGTCCGAATGTAAACAAGGATTAGAATCCGGGAGAAAAAGAAAATTAATCGCTTTCCTATGTGGCGATAATGTCTATTAATCATGCCGAAAAGTGGGCGGTTCGTAAAATATGTGGCTGATAGAGTTAATTAATCAGAAGATCGTTAAATGGATTTCTAATGAAAAGCGTCGAAATATTGTGTATTTTATAGCATAAATTTTCTTGCTACGGCAATTCAATTGAAAGATAAATGGGGATTATTTCCAGATGTTGCAAAATTGTCGTGCATCTTATGGATCAAGAAGTTCGATGAAGTTGATCAAGTGAAATTCCCTATAGAATACAAGGATACAAGGGTAGTTCAGTTGGAAAAATGCGTACAGATTTTTCTAAAAAATGGCAAGGAATTTTCATCTCCATTCGTTTGATAAGTTTGCCATAATTTCAAAAGTTTATAGCAAGTATCAATAATTCGCGGATATTTTTGACAGTTCATTCATTCAGTTTGACAGATCGAAGAAGGAAGAATCCAACAAGGAACAAGATCTTCATGTGAATTGAGTAAATTGAAACCATTGATACGAATATTCCTCTCCGGCAAGACGTACATATTTCACCAAGTGAATCACCCTTGTTATGGACAGTTTCTCATTAATAACATGAGATATATTTTCCATAATGAGGCCTAGTTTAGCACGCAGTGTTGTTGCAGGAGATGAAAATCTCAAATTTCTCCGAAATAGCCCTTTAAAGGGATCCTTTTCCGAGTGATTTCATGTTTTCTTTTGCTCCTTAATGACCTTATTAGACCTTCCTCTCGGATGATCCTCAAAGTGTGCAAACATATGCTTATAGGGACTTTAGAGAGAGAATCGCAATCGGCAAAGTTTGGAGAGAACAGAAAAATTCCATTTGTTGTCTTTAGCCAAAAATTCCATTCGGCCAGTTTTTTTTTGCCACGAACGGCCAACATTTGTCTCATAATCACTCACCCAAATTAATGGTGATGCTCTCAGTGTCTGACGCTGGAATCTTTCTCGTGGAAACCGTTGAGGCCATCAGTAAGATGTGGAGGAGCGTCAGGAGGAGTATCTGTCGTATATCCATGGTGGTTCTATAAATTGAATCCATGGAAGATGCAAAAGAAAAAACCCTCACAAGATCACGCCGGAAGGGAAGTTGATGTCATTTTATGTTGCTAATTTATCCTAGGATGAGGAGGAGAAAGATTAAAATTAGAAACAGGTGCAGATTAATTCCACTTTTCTGTGAAATGTTGGTGTTTTAGTCGCTTGCAGGAAATTACTCTTGTTTTAATCTACACTCTTTTTTTGCAATTTTGGGCACAAGCTTGAGAAGGTCAAAAATGTGTAGCTAAAATAGCTTTATTACGTCGTTTCTTTTTTTGCTATTGCTGTTGATAACTTTTTCCTGGAAAAGTGCGGTAGAAAGTTGAAATTTGCTGTTTATTGCGACAACGTCCGAATGTGATAACAAGTTATTATCACTTTATAGCTCAATCAGAATAATATTGTGGAGATTATATTGTCCAAATAAAGTAAGATAAATTACGGTTTATTCATAGGATCGGCAATAGAACTTTCTTCAAAGAATAGAACCTAAAATATGACAAAAATATGCTAAAACACAATAATTTTTGCATATCCCACAATTTATATATATGTTTCCCAATTTATTATTCATATCTTATGCAAAATATTCGTGAGAATAATAAAGAATGCAAATTAAGTGTCTCGTAATTCTGTGCTCACGCTTCGTAGAATATAGAGAATGGCTCAGAATATCCAACAAAGAATCATTCTCATGTTATCGTAATCTTTCGATGAGTTTTCTTTAATTTCACTTGCATTTAACATCGAATATTGATTAGAAAGAATTTTTATTGAACGAGGGAATTATCCTTATGAGAATTAAATAGGATATTTTCATTGATACGATTATTCCTCTCCTTTAAGATAATACAAATCTGAATAAAAAATTACCTTCCCAACCTTCCCAACCATAAATTTGCTTATAAGTTGAACCTCTATACTTCTTAACTGATTAGTAGAGGATGAATGGATTTTTACTATAAAAATCTTATAGGAAAATTCCACATAAAAATTTCACCCAGAGTTTCTCAGGATGACAATGATTCATTGATTCAGTTATAAGAAAATGCTACACATGGATGATTGTCTCTTTTCTCTGGAAAATCATGTTTCTCCACATGTTCTCATGGTTATTTGATATCACTCCTCCTAAATTCTATTTATGGACGCAAAGTCTATTTTTGCAGAATATTTTCTCCGTCTGTGGAGGCCGAAAATGCTTTTATAAATTTGATGGTTCTTTCAACGAGAGGGATTTAAGGTGGTTTTACTATATAAAACAGTTATAAATTTGATTGAATTGACATTCTAACAGCTTCTGAGTTAATCTCTCTCATGTTGAAATGTGATTCTAAATCCACTCAATTGACCGTATGTAAAATGATGGAGTTGAAATTCTTGGGGGATATCTTTTTGGGATGCAAATGTCGCATTCACATCAAGATATTAATCCCCAATAAATCACAATCATCTAAAGCAGAAACCATTTAAGTGGTGTTTTGTGGATGAGAGAGGATTCTGTACGGTGAGCTTTTAAGCTGAAAGATAAACAAGATGGTTTTATGTAGGTTAATATTTGTGTGGCTCTCTTTCACGCGTTGGTGTATCTATTATATTAGATTTTTTAGCCATTCTTCTGAATGGAAGATGGGGGGGGGGGCTTTCCATTTAGTAAATTGATTCAAAATATGCATATGCGGAGCTATTTCTGATATGGGGAGTTCAATCCACCTCTCTTGTGATGCTGAGGATTCCTTCGTCTAAATTACAATAATGAATGTGTAACAAAAGCTTAATCATTCACACGGCAATAAATTCTCGGAGAATCATCTTTCTCGCGCGTCTCGTGCGTGGGTGGCGCGCTCACCCATTTAGCTATGATCGCGGAGAGGCTGAAGAAATAAGGTGAATAAATTACAAAATGCAGCCCATTTGTCATGTTTTCGGATATTGCTGTTGAAATAACGTCGTGGCGCTTTTCGCGGGACGCGATATCAAGTGATGAAAATTAAAACATATTAACATCACGAAGTCAGAAATGTCTCACTCTATGGGTGGATCATGTAAGAAATCCGGTAATTGCCTGTTCTACAGGTTGTTTGGGACACGTTGAAATTTTTTTGATAAATTCTCAGTGTGAAATGAAAGTGACAGTGATTAAAGTATATCTCTTTTGAGATGCATAAGAAATTCTGGTTCTTGAGATGTTTATCGGGAGAATTTATCAAATTTAATAATGAGTTTCTCCAGGTAATTGAAAGTCAAACACAAACATTAATTTACTATCAAAGAGAGGTTTTTCCTGTTCTTGGACACATTTTTTGGACACTTGGACAAATGGTTTAGCTAAAATGAAATTCAAGGGTAATTTACTGACAAGAAGTGTACTATACTTTTTTAAATCATCATTTTTCAGAAGAGTGTTTTAAAGTTGAATCAGCTCGACTTAATTTTCTTCAGAACTCACGAAGTTTCCCTAAAACTGAAATTATAGTGATATTTAGTATTTGTACAGCTTTTTAAAAGTTCAATTCCCTTGTCCAGATCTTTAAGTGTTTTTTTTCCCTCATCTGTCTATTTAATTTGAGTTCTCAGCATTCCTTTAGTTCTAATCTATAAATCATTTGACTATTTCTCTCCTGTCTATTGAGATTCTCGACAATTTCTCCACGTTACAACTCTATTGATGAACTTTCTTCAAACAATTTGTCACACGTCAAACTCCCAGCAGGATTCTCTAATTTAAGATAATTAACCGATCAGTTTGTGGTGGGAAATAACCAAATATAAAATCCATTCAGAGCTTCCAATTCTTATAAGATTTATCCAATAAGTAAAAAAGAAATCACCGTAAAGTAAATTGATAAGATCTTCAAGCAAAACGATGCACTTAAGTGCGAAAATTGGTAAGAAAAAGGTGGTTGAAAAATCAATATTTGGAATAAGGAATGCAAGAATTTCTATTGTTTCCCATCTTTATTGTTCTCGGAGAATGAAAAGAAAAAGAATTCGCTGGTTATTTTTTCTGCGCGCAATTTAAAGTGAGGAGGCAAGAATCTCTGCTTTACAACATTGAAACCCCATTTTCCACACTTTGGCGTCAATATGGAGTTAAAAATAGTGTGATTACAAATATTTTTTATTACTCATCTGGGGTGGATAGTTTTTGAACAGAAATGGACGCTTTGGAAATATCCAGAGAGAGACTCTTAATTATAACTAATCAAATAACAAAGAATCAGCGAGTTCTAGCAAAGTAAATAATTCAATAGGAATCAGTTAAACAAAAATAATTCTCAAATGCTGTTATTTAAACAATCAACTTGTTAAATTCCACATCATTTATTTGTATGACCCGTATTTTCAAAATAACACTAATAGTGTCGATTATAATTGAAATTCTTCGCCAATAAATGACCAGAGAAAATCACTGATAAAACACACAAAACACTCCTAATGGGATAATAACATGTTTCAAAGTGATTTAATCGTCGAGTTTCCGAGCGTGATTGCCTTGGAAGTTTAATTTGAAGGGAGCCCTATTCCAAGAAGCCAAAAGAAACTTCTTGCAAAGAATCGCAGCTCATGCGATCGGAAGAAAATCAAACTTGATCCAATGAGGTTATATCGTCGGATTAATCTTATTTTTTTTGTCTATATGTAAACGGCAAGTCCAATCTCGCTTGCTGAATGGAATTGGATTGGATTCAATCTGTCCCTTGTCCCAAAAAATTCAGAACGCGCAAAAGAGAATTCTGAATAATTTAATCTATACACTTCAGATGTGAAACGACAAGATTAGATTCGGATTTTGGGACAATCCAATCTCAATCTAATCTATTAAACCAAATTCCAACTTAACCCAATAAGAATCACTTTTCCTATAAGTCAGCCATAACGAGAGACTTTATCGCGCGCTTTTTTTCATTTTTCCTTTTCACGAAAAACAGATCATGGATCTTCTAAACCACTTATGATATTTTAACTGATATATTTGACAAAAATTCCAAGAACTATTCCTTCTTTCTGTGGTAAATAATAAAATTTTCAATCAAACTTCAAATACAATTCACTTTTCATAGAGAGCGATTTGTAAATATTTGGTTAGGAAAATCACTTTAAAATCATCTTTAACGTAAACTCATGGAAATGGTAAAGGGCGTCGATGATTCTAGGAGATATTTCAATAAATTTATATTGCTAGGGATTTATTTGATTAGGGGGAACTCTCTTTTCTAGGAGGGTGTGTGATGTCTTTTGTTGTTTCAAAGCGTCTTTCATCAAACATTTTGTCACTGTGCGAAGACGCACATGAACCAAACCACAAAGGCAATCTTAAAGGTTTAAAACTAACCTTCTTATAAATCGTTTCTTCTGTTTCTTGCCCTCCTCTTTTCTTGTCAGCAGCAGCAAAAAAAACAGAGGGATAATGTCGATTGAAGACGAACCTCTTTCAATTCAACAACAAAACGATTTATCGCAATTGATTTAAAATTCACTTGGCGCTCCTTTTCAGGTGGATGGCTTGAGTTTCTATCTCACAAAAGTCCCAAAATGAAATCCACCAGTGCACGTAAAAAAAAACATATATGTATGTAGGTACACACCATAAATTTCTTTTGGCGACGTAAAAATGTAATCCACACAATAAAAATTGGTAAGATACTGATTTATGAGGGATGAGCATCAACTGTTGGTGGCACAAAAAAATACGATTCACTGCACTATCATGTTGTAAGTCTTTTGTATGCTTTTAATCCCCTGTGAAAGATCCACCTCTTCTGCGATAAGCAGTTTACAAGCACCCGAGTGATTTAAATGATTTAACTATGGGCGGTTTTCTTGTCCTTAGAATCAATGTTTTTTTTTCTTCTAAAATCACTTTTCACTGATATTCCAAAATACACCAGCAAATATTTGATTTTTTTTCCCTTCCAAACACAAATTTGATTTTTTCTTTGATAAGTAGATAAAAAAGACGTCTCAGTTTGAAAGTCAATCGATCATGAAATTTTCTCACAAGACACCAATTTAACTCGATCTCGAAAATTATGTTCTTCTTCTGAAGATTGACAAGAAACTCTGCCGACGACTTATTTTTTAAATGCCTCGGGATTTCTCTTGAGGGCGAGAACGTGGAGAGAGGCGACTAAGAACGTCTGTCGGCCAGGAAAGTCGGTAGCGCACTGAAAATCAGTCAAAACGAACCTCTCGGGATTAGCTTAAGTCGCGGCACAAGTGTGATTGCCGGCTGGTGTTTGTGTTGGTGCCTGGCTTCGGTATCAGGTCCCCATATCTGCAGAGAATGGGAGTTGGTGTGAAGACACCAAACGGATGGGAAGTTAAGAACGTGCAGTTGGAAGTCACTAGTAGAGGCATCAAATTCTGCATTTTCTCACTTTTTTTAATGATCAGCCTCAGAAGCTGTGATTCAAGGTGTAATAAATTCATGAAGAGATGAAAAACAAGGCATAAATAGAGTCACGGAGTGAGAATTAGATCAGGATTAGCGTTAAGAAATTATTATAAGGAAAGGAATCGTTCTCATATTTATGGAAAACTGTTTTTGGCTTAAGAATTACCTTTCGTACAATACAAATTATTGACAAGACATTTTGTAATTGTTTGTCAATTTTTTGTTTGAGTTTGTATTGCGTCTGAATTAAGAAGAATATTGGGATAGTGAATGAGGATATTCTAAACAAACATCTACAAAATTTGTTTGATTTTAGGTTTGTCATAAACGAAATAACAATTTTTTTGTTAATATTTTGTAAAAATTTGTATTATACATTAAATTTTTACAAACTTTTACATATAAATTTTGTTATTTTATATAGAAATTAACATTTTTTTTGTATTTATAAAATGACAAATCGAAATATAACAAACTTTAACAATAGTTTTCAAAATTTAAAAACCAATTTATATCAGAGATGATGAGCTATTAGAAAGAGGATGGGGTTGATCGGGGTGAGGTTCTCAATTACATTTTTCTATAGGCGAGTATGTTTTCCCCTACATTTCGTAACAGTGTCATTTTCAAGCTTTTTAACGTGAAATAACGGAAATAACTTTGAATAAAAAAATCTACTCAGTAAACTAAGAATTAAAAATAAGAACTTATAAAACATCTTTCATGTTGAGCTAGAAATATCACTTCGATCAATCAAAAGCTTAATCCTGAACATCCTCATTTGCTTGTCCCTCCTCTCTGATCAAGATTACATGGAATGATCATCGAAATATTCAACATCCATTGCATCCATTGGATGCGCAGCATCGTGAAAAATCAATTATTTCACGCAATTAATTCTGTTGATCTGCTTCATCATCTTTAACCTCTTTAGCTCGTCGATTTTACATGAAGTTGCCGTGAATGGAGCAAGAAGAAGTTTCGTGTATTTTTGTGTTCACAACAAATTAAGCTTTAATTATTTTCCGCCCATTTACATTAAGCTGAGTAGCTTTTCAAGCATTTTTTTTTCTCACAGAGTGACTTTTATGCATTTCTCTGGGTTACATTGAGGTAATTTAGCTCTGATGGGTAAGAATTCTTTAGCGTTGGGTCAAATATGGGTATTAACCCCGTCGAATCGAAGTGATTCATTAGAAGTTTGGTTTATTTGTGGCGCTGCTGCTGATTTTGCCGATATTTATTGTCCTCTTGTCGTTGTCTTCTTGGGTCATTTTGGTCGGTCGACCCGGCGAGAATCGCGCACGAGAGTATTCAAATTAACCACTTGCGATTATCTGTGGTCCGTTTCCTGGGCAAGCAATTAATTAGAGAAATGGCGATCGATGCCACACACTGTCGATCGCCTGACGCTGTGCGAAAAATCAATTTATCCAAATTGATGATTATAGCCTCTGGGAGCTGTTGACCACTTCTCACTCCTCTCTCTCTCTCTATCGTTTATTTTATCAGACAGTAAAGGTATACCTACAATTTTAATTTGATCTTCTTTTTTTCGTATTCTCACACTTCTTCCACAAGCTTCACCGCATTTTGCTCATCTCAAATTTATTATTGTTTGTGTTACATTTTTTTCTCCTCTAAATTTTGTTTAAATATATATATTCTTGTATCCGAGAGATCAAACGATCTGCAAAGGTGCATTTGCATCAGGAGGCCTCATATGAGGAAGTTAACGAAAAATCTCTTATATGTCTACACCTCCTCATTTGGAGAAGATTTACATATAATTTTTTACACTCATGTTCTCCTCTATGGAGATTATTTGCTGCCACACTAAAAATAATTGACTGAGGAAGACGCATCATGTGATGTTTAAGAAATTTGTTGGTAAATGCGTGCTCAAATATCGTTGTGAAAACATCCGAGAAAATGTAGCATATTTGGAATACATTGACTTTGAGGTATCGAAAGACACGATCAACTGGGTGATTGTGGGCACAAGACTCACGCAGTCTTTCAGAAACCCACCTACAACTTCCGTCTGTCGCAAAGGAATCTCCACGGTGTCCAAAACGAAAATGTATGGTGTAATATTTCATATTATTTATGAACATTTTCACATTGAGAGCGCAGTTTTTCGTTCCGGTGTGACTTATGTGAACCATCATCAGAAAATTCTTCCCACTCCGCGCGAGAGCATCTGGGTATAGGATAGAAGGTGCATCTCGAAGCTGAATAAACATCAACGGATGGAGATCCATCCATATGGCTAAATTTAGAGAGCGAGAGAGATTGAGGAGAAACTCCTATCAAAATGTGCACAAGATGTGCACTTTGGCGGATGATCGTGATCGCGGGGGAGAAGAAGAAGAAGAAAAAACGCCCAAGATTAATGCTCAAGATAGAAAACAGAAGCCCCCAGAATACATAACATTCTTCCCTCTCATGAGGATCAATAAGAAAAAGAAATCGACAAGGAATAACTTTAGCTCCTCGAACCTTAATTGGTTTCCATCGTTGATAACTCACTCAGATCTCTCGAGGGGATGAAGCATCAGTTTAGTGTTTAACCAGCAATTTACGATGTAGATATTGGTTGAGATAACATCCCAAATGACAGAATCAATAAATCCTCACCAAAGAGGGTAACAAATGAAGGATCTGCTGGTCAGTTTAGATTCAGGGTGTTTATTTAGTTAGAGTGATAAAGAATGGGTCAACTTAAAAAAAAAAGAAAATACAAATTAAAATCACAAGCTTAAAAAAAACTATTGAACTTTCGTTTCATTAAATGTAAAAAAAACGACGAAAGATAAGTCACATGTGCCGCATAATAACATTAACTATATCGGCCCTACCTGACTTTATGACATTACAACGCCTCTTTCCAATTAAGATAGCAACCTTAATGGGAAATGGGGTTGTCCAGATAGACAATTTTCATTCAGATTTTGATTGAGATCTTTTAAATCAGATAAATATTTATCCCTGATTCACCTGTCCAAATATTAGAAGATTGAAATTTGACAGAAAGTATAAGAAACCTTTTTCTCTCTAATCTTTATCTCTCTGAATCTCAGTCCTTTCCTCCACTTCCCACAGTCTCTGAATAGTGCATTGTCAGCACCTCTTGCCCAAGAAAATTAATGGAGTGGCTAATCGCGGCCGTGTTGTTTTAAGAAATTCAGTTTGTGTTATGGCGCAAACAGGAAAGACGAAATAAATTGTCCTAAATGATTTGTTGCGGGAGTGAATGTTAAAGAAGTAAAATTTGTCAAATTTATTAAAAAATTCGACTCGTTACATGATATTCTCCTATACAACTTGTTTACTGCAAACCATTTCATCTGATATACAACTAACATGTCTCGCGCGCCTTCCCCAAAAAACACGAAATACAGCACCTGACAGCACTCATCAAAGTGAATGGGTGTCGCAGTGTCTTGTTACTCTCTCATCTAAGAAAAATTCTCGAATAGCAAGTGTCTGGATTGTCTAGGCGTTCTGTGCAGTTTTGCGGCTTCTTTGGTGATTTTTTTTCACTTCCCACGAATTAAATTATTTAATTGTGTTTTGTGTTGTGCGAATATCGAGATGATTTGCCAAAAGATCATGTTTCACTCCAATTTCCGTCTCACAAAGAGATATTCTCTTTATGAAAGCCTCATTCTGTCGGGGAATGCGTTAACCCCGCACGATGTTATCAGTTTTTCCCGCTAAAAATCGGCTTCTTTTAATGTTGCTCTCTAACCATCTCTCTTCGACAATAAACAATGTTTATCGGCTCATTAGAGGTGTGACTGGGTTCCATTCATCGAAATCCTTTGATTTCTCCATATCTGCCCCCTTTGAGGGCTCCTTCCAAGCCATATGACTGAGAAGCGAGTTTTAGGGCCAATGCGGTTCGCCCCAATATCTTACCAGGTGATTTACATTCTTCGATGAGAAATTATTCTCACACACTATTGATTCCCGCGGGATAAAGTGCATCATAAACAAGCCCCCCAAAAATATTTATTTCTCTTGTAACGATACCATCGCGATTGTCTCTCTTTTGGGTTAAATTAAAATGTTTTTCTTCGTGTGACTTTCCTTCTCTCTCATCTGATTTTATTGAGACATCTCTTCCTCCAGAATATTCATCCGGTGTCCCAGTAAAAAGGCAGTAAAATTTTTTTGAAAAACCCACACAAAAGCCTTCATGCATGTAAATTGTGCATTTCACTGTGACCACAGTGATCTCCTGTACCAAAAGCTAATGATCATCATAATTAAAGTGACAATTAGTGTTTGGGTCATGTTGTGAAAAAACACCAGAAAAGATGCTGATTAGTTGACACCAATGCGATGGCTAAAGGTAAAATAAAATGTGTGGTTTATGGGAGTCTCTTGTCTCATATCATATGGTCAATCTCTGAGAGATGCTTCGTATTCCATTCCATCTAAATAAACGCAAGAGCTGCATTTCATGAAAGGAGGAAATAATCTCACCTTGATCTTGCCTTCATCTTATGTTAAAGAAATTTCTTGCTGAATTGATTTTCTTCATCAATTACTACTGAATCTATTTGATATTAATTTCATGTTATTTTCTTTTTGTATTTTTGCTATTTTTGTATTAATTGTATAAAATTTAAAGTTGTCCATTAGTGATTAAAATGTGTGTCCATAAGTGGTGATTCCACCCTAATGACTAAATTTACATTAATATTGCTCTTATCGCAAAATTAATATTATAAAATTTTGGTCTGTAAGAAAATTGGAAGTTCCAGTGCTATTGGAATGCTACGTATTATTCAATTCAATTCCCAATTATTTCCCCCTTGAATGGATGCGATTTGTCTGGGGGCATTCGCGTGGTGCAGGTTTACATGAAAGCGTCAATGATGTTATTTAGAGACGCACATGCAGTGATATATAAACTGCAATGGAAAATCTACTCCCTTTGGCATTGTGAAAGACAGGAGTTTACACATTCGGGACTTTCCAACTGGATTGTATTTCACGAAAAACTTCATTAAGCTGCACCGGGGGATCGCGTGGGGTATAAGTAGCATCATCCAATCTGAAGAAAAAAATCTTACTCTCTCTCTCTCCCTCGCACTTTCGACCAAATGTAATTTTGTGCCCTGGTGAGGATGGGTAGTTAAAACACTAATTAAATTTCCACTGGGAAATAATGTTTGTTTTTTACACAAACACCCTGACTAACAGACTTTTGTGAGATTTATTGCCACAGCACTATTTTGAAATCAACAAGTTTACAAATTTTCCCATTCTGTGCGAGCATCGCGAGTATCAGGTTTAAATTCAAATATCCCGTTGAGAATTGTGTTAAATACGGCATCTCATGTAATTTTGATTGACTAAAATGATTATCTTGCTGATAGATATCCGTGTCAATGCGGAAGGGGAGCTCTTAACCTTCTAAGAGGCTTGGGTCACCGACACCTAATAAAATAACTCCCAAGGGTAGAATATTGTAAATTTAAAGAATGCCGATGTTCATTATTTCAACACTGAAGAGTAAATAAAGTACCATAAATGGTTATGTATGGTTCTTACTGCCAGATCTTGTACTCAACATTGTCTTCAACATATTAAAAGTAAATTTCTTGGATGTAAAGACAAATATTGTCTCTATTTCGGTACATTTCGATTTAGGTATTTGCATTTGCTTTTCAAATCGGATACTTGAACGCGCGCGTTCTCGGCAGATCATACAGAGAACAGCATCTTATAAAAAACCTTATTTACTTTAGAATATTTGCTTTTCGGGGTCAAATATTCATAAGAAGGAAATTAATAGCAATTTGGTTCACATTGAACAGAATTTCTCAATCAAAAATATCTATCAGGAGAAAATTATTCAAAAAAATTCATGCAGGATTAGCAATTCGACGGTTCCGAATACAAAGACTATAACTCTTAAGAAGTCGTACAATAAAAAGCACTAACTATTCAAATAATGGAAAAAGAAAAGCCATGATTCTATTGATTAGAATGTAATAAAATTTCATCTCATCGATATAGACTGACAATCACTTGTATATTCCTTTCATCTTCCTCCACTTGAAATCCTATAAAACGGTTTTATGTGAATATCAAGTGGAAAATCATGGAGAAGACATATCCTGCCGTCGCGGTCTTTTTAATGTGGATTAATGATGTGGTTTTATACGCGAGATGAATTTAATTCCCAATGCTATTACTTTGTACCAAAAAAGTCAATCCTTAAGGAAATTCAGATGCCGATTGATAAGATGAAAAAATCATAAAATTGTCTTGTCCTCACGCTCCCTTTGGCTTTTATTTCCTTTCGGCCCCTTCTTTAATCATTCAGATTGGGAGGAAATTTAGGGTCAATCTTTCAAGCATTGCGTCTAGAAATTTATAGCTCGAAATTACATTCAAAGTGTTCTGCTGCAGGTCACCTTCTGGACATCTTTTATTACCCATTAAGTGGTGGTATTTTATTGTCATTCTCTTATTTACAAAACGTCCAAGATTTATGACTATTGCAGCCCAAAATTGGTAGTGGAGTAATTAAATAATGACATCTCCATACTTGACCTACACAGAGAGCCGAAAATTTGAATTTTCAGATTGAAATTTTACGATCATCTTAAGAAGATTTTTGTCCATTGTGCAAAGTTGTAGGAAATCATGTTGTCGCCCCAAACAAATAGAGCCATTTAAATGTTAATGAATTGCATTTAAATCAACTCTCTGATTGTCACAGTTGATTAAAGAGTTCACCTCCAACGCAATCTGGCTTCTAAGCTACATTTGCTTTAAAGGTTGAAGTAGAATATTAAACAATATAAAGTGCCTTGTGGTGCATAATTTACGAGGACAGTTTTATCGGAAGACAATTTGCTTTGGAAACAATACCTGAACATTCACCAAGAATAGCCTCAATATCTATTATGTCCAAACGATGTTTGGCGTGAATAGGAATATTATCAGCTTCTACTTCAACCGATGAGACTCTCAATAAAATTCCATCTATACTTAAAATATTATCACGTCTCGGCGAGTAATACAAAGTCAAAATAACAAGTGTGGCTCTTTTTATCGTGGTGGCCATTCAATTGAATGTCTTGCATGTGGAAGCTCTAAGAGCAAAAAGACTGTTTAACAAGAATTGATGGAAATGAGCGAAATAGGGCGGCTTGATCAATTGAAACATGAACTGCTGCAACAATTGAATTCCAATCATTGGCTATTTTATGTCAGAGGAACAGTTCAATTGCCGTGAAGAGTCTGTAAAATTGACAAAGTGTGAATAGATGCAACCAAGGGTATGATATTTAAGAAAATTGTACAAATTTTCATAAATATTTAAAACAAGAAACAGTTTTTTGACTTTTTGCAAATCATTTTAATAATCAGAGATATTTTATGCTGATGATGCTGATAATGGGATCACGCTTTTCATAAGACTTTAAGAAGTTTAAGTTTAATAAAGTATGTAATCTAAATATAACTTTAAAGCTTTCGGGTTCACTATTTTTTCTTTTTGAAATAAAATTGACCAAATATTCCAAACTAATTTGATAGTTGAAAAGTTTTTGGACAAACTTTTCTTTTATTTTCTTCTCGATAAACAGTTTGAGCTTAGAGATTTTGTAGTGAATTACTCTTGAATGCAATTTATTCATATGAATTGATTATTTGCCGCTGATCATCTATCAGATAGCCTTTCACCAGAAAAACCTCCATCAAAGGCAAAAAATCGTTACGGGGATCAAAGAAGAGAATTTCAAACACCTTCAACTAATTATTAATGCAATCCATGGATCTTCTCAGGATCCTTCTTCGTCTTTTTATTCTTCAAGATTGTCAACACTTCTTTTTCACCAGCAACATTGAGTTTCTCTCCTGTGAGATTGATTAAAATGTGTTAAGACAAAAAAAAAGTCTTCGATCAGCAATAAAGAAAAAAGTCCAGAGACATTGCCGAAATATTAAACAGTCACGTCTTCCGGCTCATTATCGTCCCACCTTCCCATGGAAGTTTATACGGAAACATCTTTTTCCCTGGGATTAAGCATAATATTGGAGAAAATTGCAAGAAAAAACGGAAGATCTCGTGTCTTCCTTCCTCGCAAGTTGAGTATATTTTCTCAAATGAAAAATTTGTGAGAATATGAAAGGGAGAAAAAGTGCAGAAACAGGAAATATGTTTCCGCTTGAACATCACATAAAATTTTCATCAAACTCAAGCCCGTAATTCGCTCCCCGCGCGTATCAAATTGAAAGAAATCCAATTGAGTAAAAATTGTCGTTTTCACCTCGTAACAATACGCAGTTTAGTGTACAAGCCGGTGAAAAAATAAACTCCACCACCATCACACGCAAGAAGTTTCTCATTATGTGATGTGTTGGGAGTTGGGAGAACGTGCCATGGAGAATGCATAAGAATTAAGCAGAGACACAGGAAATGTGAACATCGTGTTGTATATTAGAATCTATTTTGGAATTCTAAATCAACTGCCTGCAAGTTTATTAATAATCCCGCGGTGCAATCATATTCATAACTTCCACATCACCATGGAGAAGAACATCTTGCAACTCCTTCCAGTCTTGAGAAACTCCACGCACTTAAGCATTTGCTCTCGACACTCTGGTGTTGGCAATTACATTCTCTGATTGATATTATTGCCAGATCTCCTCCGGATTGATTCTTCAGCACCCACCGCAGGGAGTCAAAGCGAAATATTTCACAATTGCTAACCCAGCATCAATTTTTTTTTTGAGTAAAAGTTAGATCCACTCTATCAGATTAGCTTCAAATATTTTGGGCAAAATGAATTTAGTAATTAAGAATAAGCCTAAGGCTTTAAGCTAGCCTTAAGGCTGGCTTAAGCTTAAGTCTAGCTATCAGATTAGGACTTGCTTTGACCTTAAGGTTAGCTTTAGACTTTAAGTTGACTTTAATCTTGAGGCTGGCTTTAATCTCAAGACTTATTTAGAGCAGTCTTAATGCTGGCTTTAATCTCAGGGCTTGCTTAAAGCAGCCTTAAGGCTCGCATTTAAGCCTAAAGTAAGCTCAAAACTTTAGACTTGCTTAAAACTGAAGGCATATGTATTCTGAATTAAAAAAAAACTTTGTAGAAATAATTACATAGAAATTTTATTGATTCTATCAATTTTTAATCAATCGCTATTAGGTATATTTATTTCTATATAATTAAGAACTTTTTCTAAATCTAAGTAAATATTAACAATAAAAATTCCAGAAGGGATAAAGCTGTTTTTGAAAATGAATGAATGAAAACAAAAATTCCAATGTATCTGACTTATTCTCTAGGCGATCTTTTGTATCTTTCTTACAAGCAATTTACCAATTCTATTGTTGAAGCTCACAATAATTCATTGAGTCGTAAAACTACTATTTCCTATCGTTTGGATATAGTATTTATGGCTGTTTTTGTGGGACATCCAATAAAATCGTGATTTATAGTGCGTTACATTACTTTTTGAAAGTGTTTTGGGGACACTTTGTACAGTGCAATGCAAATTTATTGCCATTTTCCTCCTATTATGCAATGTGTGTACATAATTTAGTTGAGAAATTCAGCACTTTCTAAAATTGACTTATTCGAGCCAATTTGCACCTCAAACACGATGTTGAGATAAGAGTTCTTAAGCCTTTTAGCTGTTTTCGCGGACAAACAATCCGCAACCAGTCACTTTGTCTGTGGCTTTTGCCACTTTGAGCAAAATAAACATGCAGAATATTGGGCATGGCAAAAGGTTTGTCTATATGCAAAGAAATTGTACTTTTTTTTCTACCAATAAGGGAGAAGTTTTACTTCTATTGCTTGACTGTCTTTTTTTTCATTAGTTCTTACGTGTCACCCGTGAAATGTCTTGCGTGTTTTTTGTATTTATAATTACTTATTTTTGTCTCTTGTGGCAACTTCTCTCCGGAAGCTGAGACCGCAAAGACAAACATACAAGACACACAGCAAGGGGCAAACAGAGTACAAAATAGTGCAATTACAACACTTAATTTGTCCCCTGTGACAAGGAACTAATCTCAACTACTGGAGGAAATATCTTTCACTGAGATGAACTTGATTTTTTGTTCCTCTCAAAGAAAATTATCCTCAAGAACCGGTATTTTTTTAGTGAGGAAATTTAAACACTATATAAATATCTCTTGGAATTTTTTTATGACTATCCGATTAATTTTACCACACTATAGGTAGTCTTCTATTTGGGCTCTAATGTGGATTAAAAAATCTTAAATGTCACCGTTATTCACTGAGAAAAATTAATTAAATCCCTTCGAGCTTGAATGAATGTCTTAAGCCTTCTCCTTCCATCTCACTGGGCAAATAGACTTTAGATGGTGGAAAAAAAAGACAATTTGTATGTGTAACCATTAGTCTTGAGTTATAATAAATCCTAATGAAGTGTGGAGACGAATATTTCGGGTGGTCCTTCTTTCTTGCGTTCATCCATACAAAGTGACTGGGTGAGATCATATAGAATCAAAGCGCTACTTTAGATGTGAAGAAATCCCTCCAAAGTCCATGAAATCCACACGAAAGAAATTGTTTGTATTTCGTCACGCGTTATTTTGACTCTTTTTTCCATTACTTAATTGTTATCTTCAGGAAAGATTAACCACATCAAAGAGATAAGATAATTTACTGACCATGCATGCCTATATCAGTAAATCAATCAATCAAAAAATGCAATTTTTTATTTTCACGATAGCAAACAAGGGACATTTAATGGCATTTAACTCGTATTTTACTTGGAAACGTTAATTGAATTTGAATCTAACTCGTTGCTAACTTCACATCGATGGAGGTGGCCATATTATTTTCTTTTATATTTACCTACGATCAGCAGATAAAATAGGACATTCCTCCATGGATATCTCTATATAATACTTGTCGTAACTACACAGACAAGATAATAAAATATATGTTGTTTTCAATATTTACATGATTTTTTGCGTATTTTATGGTTTGTTATTATGTATATTGAATGGCTGTAGTGTAAAGCAAGTAATTATATATTTTATTAAATTGAAGAGCATTTTATTAGAGTCATAAAGTTATGAAAAGAACTGTTGCTTGAAAGCCGGACATATTTCAGTTTGTTGTCATCGGAAGATTGTCGTGTGAAGGGCCAATAAGAATTTAAATGACTGGGAAACGTACGATAAATTGTAGAAATATTCTTTGAGAAGGAAATTGTTTTGTTCAATTGAATTTATAAGGTATAACTTTTGTACAGCAATTGGGCAAACCTTTAGTTTTGTCTGGCCGAATTTTCTCAATGATCTCAAAACACTCAAGACAAAGTATTTCCACAACAACGTATGAGATGTAAAACGGTGACATATCAATCTTCCCATTTACAAGATCTCTCCTCTTCCAAAGACAATTTTCTTTCAAATGAATAATGACCACCACAAGGTCTGAGACTCTGGCTGGTGCGTCGCTCCTGGTCAGAGAGGCGCACACATTATTAAATTATATCATGTGTAATATTGTAATTGAGGCAAAATGTGATAACAAAATGCCATTTGGATGTGTAAACAAATCTAGTTCATCTCTTTGTGTCGTCCATATGACTCCGATGGGCACAATTACTCTCTCTCTCTCTAAGAAATTACACTTGAGAGCCTCAAAGCAAGTTGTCTTCGGCTTAATTCGCTAAATTGAATAATTGACCAGAATCAGAACAATGAATTCATTTTAATAAAATATCATCAGATCCCATAAGGCACAAATCTCAATGATGGGGACGTCAAGTGTGATCCCAGACCCATAAATTCTGTAGAGAAAATTATGCATTTAAATAGCAAATCAATGCCATGTGTCATGGAGGAGTCGTTTTCTTCATAGTTGTGGAGAAAATAATAAATAAAGTGAGTGCAAAGTGACTTTGAGAGGGGGAGGGAGAGGTGCTCCCGAAAATCCGAAGTCTCTATCTGAAACCATTTGACTACACCACCAATTTTCAAGAGTTCATGTTGAATTTCTGTTGAATTTTATGTGAAAATTTGCCCTAAAAATGATTAGATTATATGAAAAACAAAATGGCGGATAAAATGGGGTTGCCAGACAAAACTGCTGGTTGGCTTGTCATTTTAATTTGACGTAAATTTCATCTGTCATCTCATCCTTGGATTATAGTATTGCCCTTTCGCGGGCGCGAGAGTTTGTGTTATGAAGCAATAAATATTACCTTGTTGTAAACTAAGCCATAAATCATGCTTAAGCCTTGTTCTGCAAATATCACGCAACTTCTTATATTTATTGATGAAGTCAATTAAAAAAGTTGATGATGATGGAAATAAATCTACTATCTTTGCAGCACTTTTATTGACGACACCAAATCATATAATTAAGTTTAAATTACACGTAATTGAGTCGTTTGAGGGGATCCATTTGTGCGTTTCAATGAAATAATGCGCGGTGTCACAATGAGGCGAAATTGCGTCTCATGCGTGATAAAAAAAAAACATTGCTGGAAGAAATTGGCGAAAGGGCAATGAATTAGTCCAAGATTCTAATAAACTTTGTCATTTATATCTCAAATTTTATTACATTTATCTTGTTCACGTTTAGACACATTCAAATTAATACAATCACAGTGGGACGTCTTTTGGCGGCTCAGCAGCATCTTCGCGGATTACCAGACATTGCACTTGTGCGCTGGGTTCATTGAGGATGTGGCTGAGCAGTTGAAGGCTCTCTGGAAGTCTTCAGAGTTGGAAACTGTGCCTATAACACGAAATTTCCCAGGACTGTGAACGGCTGTTTTCAGTTTCACCTCAACGGCGGCTTTACGCATCGCTCCGCACCAAACCTGAATTTTAAAATTTAACATTTTTTCAAAGCATAGAAGTCAGAGTCAATATTATTTTGGTCCTTCGGGACATTTTAGGATATTAAGTTCAAATTGACAGTTATCGCAACGGAAAATCTACCTGTGCAAAATTGAGGAAGAAGAGCTGGGTATTGGTGTAGTTCTCAAATCCGGGTAAAGTCTCGTCTTGGTATTCATCTGAGGTCATTTCTGGTCGTGTCAGCCACTTCTTGTAAGCCCTGAAAGCTTGCTTCATTCCTCCATTGTCCGCAATATTCTCCCCTTGGGTGTTGGTTCCATCCACTGGGATCCCCACCTCGGACACCGTGTAGTTCCCATACTGAGCAATCAGACAGTTGATCCTCTCCTGGAAGTTAGTGATGGCCGTATCACTCCACCACCTGCAAAGGTACCTCCTCAAGAGTTATTTTCCATCCATCAGAGGCCTCTACCTTGGTGGATCTACGATTATAAAAGGGCGAATGAAAAGAATATGGTATTTCTGCTCTATATTCGAAAATCCTTGAAATTCGCGTAGTCTCCGTCTGTGGCGCTAATAGTGTTTCCTATTCGAATTCGAAACTGATTTATGCCAGCCATGTTTTATTTTTCTTGGTGTTTTGAATGAAGCAGCTGTTTTAAGTGTTTTTGAAGCAGAAAAATCGAGGATGTGAAATTATCGGTAAGGATCTGCGATCAATTATCCATCGCGCTGGTTAAAAATCAAAGGTCAATCGAGCGGTAACACGATAAAATTATCCATAAAAACAGGAAACTTTCAAAACTCCCTTGTTCTGAATATTCTAAGAATATTTCTTCTTAAAGACAGACACACGGAGGGACGGACAAACAGCAAATTTATAAATCTACAATATTTTTTACCTGTGAAGATTTCCATTCTTATCAAACAGCCGTCCCCGATCATCAAAGCCGTGCGTGACCTCATGGCCAATGACTACGCCAATTCCTCCGTAATTGAGTGCGCGGGGGAAGTGTTTGTGATAAAACGGTGGCTGAAGGATTCCCGCTGGGAACATAATTTGATTCTTATTGCGACTGTAATAGGCATTCACGATGGCCGGCGCTGTGTTCCACACCGTCTTATTCACTGGCTGTCCCAATTTCGCATGCTCCGTCCTTGTGAGGTGTTTCAGCACATTTAGGGAGTTCCCGAAGTAATTGTGCGGATCTATTTTCATGTCGATATATTTAGCATTGAGTTCGGCACGCGAGAGAATATAGTCCGGATAGCCAATTTTCAGGGACATTGCATCCACTTTAGCCTCGGCCAGGTGCTTCGTGGGCAGATCCATCCAATCTGTCTCGTTGATGATCTCCCTGAAGCTGTCCTGGAGCTCCTGTGTCATCAATAGCGTGTCCTCCTTGCTGTTCTCATCAAAGTACCGCCGCACGAACATCGCCCCCAGAGCCATTCCCATGATGGTATTGACTTGCGTCACGCAATTCTTCCATCGCGGCGGCGACTGCTCCCGCCCGTACAGAGTGAAGTAGAACCGCTGTTTGACCTCTTGGAAGCGATCATCCAGATTACCGGTGCGATGCCTGGCAAATCTCCAGAGTAAATAATTCGCGATGGTGCGCGGCGGAGTGTCGCTGATAAGCTGCACCAGCTGCTTCATGTAATCCATCGCGTACATCACCACCGTCTCATTTTCCGCCACCTCGCGCTCCAACACGATGGTGAGGTAGCGTTGGAAGTCAATGCCAGGAATGAGTTCCATCAGATCTGAGATGTTAATCCGTCGATAGAGGAGGGAGACATTTTGGCGCTTCTCAGGCGCCATTGTGATCTTGGCCAATTGAGTCTCGAATGAGACTATCTCTGATGCTGACTTTACAGCCGACTCCTCACTGGCTCCCAGGAGTTCAATGATCTTGCCCATGAACTCTCTGCAAGATTCAATCAATTAAGATTTAGATTTTTCTCAGTGTATATAAGCAATGATTTTCATGAATTATGAAAACTCTTTTTACCTGTAAGCATCCAGGTAGGCAGCATTAGATTCCACCATGAAGTAATCCCTCGTGGGCAGACCCAGACTCGTCTGGTCGAACTGGACAATATTCTCATCTGATTTCTTGATATCCGGTCCCACCCACTCCATGATCAGGAGATCATTGTTGTAGAGTCTCAGCTGGGCTGTTAGGTTGAGCCAATCAAAGTTACTCTCATTCCACAGCGCGTCCATGGCTGGCCACCCACCCAGACTCTCCAACAACTCCAGCAACGGAGTGATTCCCTTCTCCACCAGCAAATTATGATCCATACAAGATCCATACAGCTGCTTGGCCTTGACTTCGGCATCAGCTTCATCTCCCGACTCATAATGGAAGTGGTGACGCTTCTTCCTGGCCTCCAGGTCCTGGACATTGTCTAGAATGACTGTGGGCTCCGGGGTGATGGCTTCCGTGGGCTCCTGCACTATGTGTCCACCAGGTGCCTCCAAAAGCTCCTTCAACACCAAATCCAAACTCTCTCTCAACTTCTCAAATGTATCATAGACTGACTTGTCCTTGGGAATGGGATTCATCTTCTCCCAATTACCACAGGCGTACTGATAGAAATCCTCACATGGATTAGCATTGAGATCCATATACTGTCTCATCATGTGAGCCTGAGATTTGCGAATTCTATCCGGAGAGGCGTTACTCTCCTGCCAGAAGCTACTAAAATCCTCAGCTCTCACAGGCTCCTCAGCCGTCTTGTTCCTGTCCACTGATAAGAGACTCTGATTTGCTTCTTGGACAGTGTCATTGAGATTCCTCTTAAATCTCTGATACAGACTGATTAATTGAGCATTATCTTTCGTATGGACAGTTACATCCACCTCTTGGACAGTATCTGTGGCTTCTGAGCTCTGTTCCTCCTCCCTATCACTCTCAAGGCACTTCGGCGGCACAATAACTGATTCTGATGGAATGAACGATGTCCTGATGTCCTTCAACAGATCATTCTCCCCTATGTCCAGAGCCTCGTGGACTCTAAAGCGAATCACATGGCACTTCTTCTCAGATCCCTGATCCGCAGCTGATGCTTCCCCATGAGCTTGAGAATTGGTGGTGATTGAGATGAAATTGCGAGATTTGTGACTCTTGGACATGTCAAAGTGGGTCAAGAGGACACATATTAAGATGATCGAGAGCAATGTGGCGGGAATGAGTACGAGGAATCGGATGCATCTGCTTCCTGGACACCACTGAAGGCGTCCAGTGCTTCTGTTTACGCCCAATTTGCAACCATCTCCATATGAGCCACTATCACTATATCGCCACTCAATAGATCTCATCACAACAGACACCACACGATCATGGGCAAAAATCGCCGCCAGAAAGCCCAAATTATTAAGTTCAAGATAATTATCCCGCGATAGTACAAAACCCAGGGATGAATGCTAAAAAGCGTTGAAGAGCTCCAGAGGCTCGAATAACTCTGTGCGCGGGGAGTTGCTATCACACAAGACTGACACAAATTTGATCTCGTTGAACCAATTTAAGTCAATTCGACATCACTTGCAGAAGACGCATTGATTATAATATTTCCAGCCTTGCACAGAGAGTATTCTCTGGCTTCGCTTTTTTTTGTCTTCACAACCATCGCATATGATCTTGTTGTGTTTGTGGACAATCAATAAAGAGAAATTCATCACTGAGCTTTAAAAATTCTCTCCCTTTTTACCCCAAGTCAGATCAATTAAAGCAAATTCCGATAAACGGTTTGCATGCAGAGGCAAAAAAAAATATAAGGAGAAAATGTGAATGTTAAGTGACTTTGCGGAGTGCTAATGCCAAAGACTGGCTCATTTTGGGCATTTAGTTGTTGGCTATCGGTCCAATTAGACGTTTCCCTAAGTCGTCTTACGGTGTTATCACACGCAAGCCACTAGCGCATTAATTATTGTACTAAGAAATTAAATAAAAGACCCATTTCAAATAAGCTATTCTGAATTTGATTTCGCGTGCGATTAGAAAATTTTTGAGATAAGTGGAACAGATTGAATTCAATCTACTTCCATCCAGTAAGCGGGATTGGATTTGCCGTCCTCATATTGTGATTCAATCTGAGTCAGAAGATTAATAGTTTTTTCACCCCTCAATTCACTTATAATTCAGTTTTCAAATAATTTATTCCCTATTCTTATGATTTCTCATTTTAATGCGGAACGTGCTGAAATGAGGCACTGCTCGATGAGTATCCTCATCATGCCCAGGTGTTCAAACAGTGGACTTCGATGTCTTGTGCATCCCCCAACAGTGGGTGAATGGACATCGTTAAGCAAACACTGCAACTCTCCGCAGGTATAAATAAAAGACTCGATCGAGCGTGGCGCATAAAAAAATATCCACAAGAAACGTGGGTATACATATAAAAAAAAGAAGTCTTGCAATCATCTCTTATCTATATCTCCGAGGGAGTATTTTAGGAAACGAGATATGCGTTGTGGAAGAATTCAGTGTTCACGGTCATTCTTACGCTTCGAATGATTGCACGATAAGAATGGACATATAAGAAATCATTTTGGTTGTGAAACAAAGCATTTTTCTGTTTACCATCTGGGCAAGTAGAGGTCAAACTGGGTCGAAGGAGATCCCTTTTTGAGATGCAACTCTGTGTGTGTTAAATTGTTTTGACCTCTATCATTTACGGCTGTTGAAACCATTAATCACAGCTCGTATCTGAACTTGCCGTATTATATTTCAACACAGTGTCATCTAATGCAACATTCATCAAACTGTCTTCATTTCTCAACCTCTTTTCCGACAATAATTCCTCAACGTGAGTAATTATTGTGTGAAAAGTATTGAGTTTCTAAGACAGGAAGAGAAAAATGTTATTCTTTTCTTTTTTTTAAAAGCTTATAAATACATCAAGAACTCAACAAAATTTCTTCATAATCTTATCAGGGCTCTTAACGTTTTTGAGTTATGGAATTACGATCCTTCTTCTGATTAGACCTTCTTTTGAATTTTTTTTATCAGGAAATGCGAATAAGTGCCTTAAAAATTATTGCAAAAAAATATCTATAAAAAATATAATAAATCAAATAATTCTGAGAATTGTTTTTACAATAAAACTCTGGAAATTTTATTGATAAATAGGTAATCCATTTATGATGCACTTTATGAATTTATTACCTCAATTTTTTCAAGCTTAACGGCTCTCAAGGCCTTTTTTAAATGTTCGTTTTAAAAAAAATCATCGCAAAAAAACCCACGGCTACACTTTTATTGGACAAAAATTGTCTCATTTCGTAGGCCATTACCCTATTATCTGGCAATTTGGTGAGAGATCTATAAAACTATAATCTCACATGCAAAAGCCATCCACTTAAATCATATCGGATGTTTATAATTTCTCACGAAACATCCCATAAAAACTTGTCCAACGTGAAACACTATACTTTTTGCCTAAAAAAGAATTCAGACCTTCATTGGCGGGAGAAACATCTTAGAATGAGAGAGAATTTGGCATGAGATTTGGCCGACCTTGAAATGCTGGGCCATATGCTAAAAGTGTCTCAGAGTCTTGGACATCATTCGTCTGTCAAATAAAATTTTGCGGTTTCACAGTCGTTGGATTTATTATATATTGAAGAACCAAATCCTTAAGATTCTGGTGAATGCAGCGACTTTTTATCTATAGTTGAGAGCGTTTTATAATTGTGCGTGAAAGCGCGTGATAAGTCTGTAGCGTGGTGGATTTATCGGAGCTGTGATTCTTTTATGTTTAACTCAGACTTTTGTTCAAATAAATTTGATTTTGGTTGGCTAGAAGGATTTAAACTATTGACTTAAGTTTTAAGCTAGACGACTTAAAATTTACGCCTCAATCTTAAGCCATTCTTAAGCTTTAAACGAACCTTGAATTTTAGGATTGCTTTGCTTAAATTTTAAGCTCTTTGCTTTAAGCCAACCTCAAATCAGATCCAAAAGATTAGCAAAAAAAAACATTTTTAAAATAACAAATTTCTTGAATGTATTTTGAAAACTAATTTTGATAGTCTGGATAAACTTAAATCTTTGTACTGGAACTGGACGGACGGACGATCGGTTGGAAAAAATTTATAGCCTTTGATTGCAAAATTTAGATTTTCATAACGATTACATAAGCTGCGGAATCATGGAAGAATCACAGTTAAAATTCAGAAAACTAAATCCGATGCGCACAATGTAGAATCTTATGGATGAGTTGAGATGAATAAGAGGATGTGGGATCTTTTCGCGTTTATTTTCCTCGCATTTGTTGTGTGGTTCAGCCGAAAAATGCTACATAAACACGGCGCTTCCAAGAGAGAAAAAAATCACCCAAAAATTGGCGGCTTTGACGCACTTTGAGGGAGAAATTAATTCCGCGCCGTAATAAAACGACACCCACGTGAATTAACGAGTGTTTTCCAATTCTGCAATTAAACATTTTATAAGCAATTTTTCTTCATCCTTGCGCCGGGGATGGAGTGTTTTCCAATTTGATATGTGGTTTTCGTTCCAAAACATAAACCATTCGTCTGCTCAGCTTACAGATGGGATGCCAAAAATAGGCGTTTGTATGCACAATTATGTGTGAAAGAAAACCGCAAAATCGTATAATATTATTCTTAGCTTTAATGCACGATAAGTTGGAACTGTTCTAAATAAGATCCACCCTCACCCAGGGAGTCAAATGGATATTATTGCAATGGTGAAATTGCTTCGGTGAAGGCAAATGGAATTGCTAGTCTCACATGTGCATGAAAATTGTATGAAAACAGCATGATTGATGTTAGTGTTTATGGAAAATTTTCATTTCAGTTTATAGACTTTTCTCTCGAATATTTATGTTGACATAGTTTCGGGAGAGTTTAGTTGAATGTTTTGTTATCCTATTTTCTGGCACGAGTCTCTAAAAACTTTCCAGGATTTTAAATTTGCTTAAAGGTCTTTTCTCTATCTCTCTTTCAAAATTCGTAATATTTTGTTCAATTGCAATGAGTTTTTCATTCAATTGCAAATAAAAAGTAAATACCTAAATGAGCGCATTTACTTATATTACTCAGAATGTGTAATACTTAACTGAAATCAGAAATACAATTTACTTTGTAGGTCAGTGAGACTTTTAAAAAGCAGAGCGACACTAAAAACACGAAATCTTACATCTCAATCAATACGCAATAGTTTGGCCACGACATTTCTTTTAAATGATTAGAATCCCACGGAGGTGCTTATCAGGTCTTCCATGTCTCATTTTATGCATTCAGTCATTTATTGCCTAAGGAACGTAGCTTATCACTGTACGTGTATCATAGCAGCGAATCTGAATAAGTGGAATTTAACGTTGGGCCCACACTTTCAAAGTTGAGGTATTTGAATTGGAAAGTCACTGATTAGGCCCACGTTTTTTTGTGCGCGAGAAACCTCCCTCAGAAATTATTGAGAGTCACCGGGGAGACGCATAAAAAATACGATATTTTTGGAACGCTGATAATTGAATTTCTGGCTCGTAAAATTTGAGCCATATCTAAAGGTGGTGTATGAATTATAATACAATTAATAAGACCGCGGATTATCAAGACATAATTATCGCTGCATGCGGAATTCCCGGGAAACAAAACATACTCAACTTATCACTTCACACCAAATGCTTAAATTATGAAAATGATAAATTGATCCTCGCTCGCTTAATAGCAATGAGAGAAATTTTCCACTCACAGTGCGATGGGAAAATTCCTCCACGGACTGTTAAGGAGAGGCGCCCAAGAGCTCAAGAGATGCAAAGAGTGTATTTGTTCTTATCATTTTCATTCTTCAATCAGGCAGGTTTATGCTAAGGCTGAATCAAGTGAGTCAAGGGGTGATTCACTCGTGGGAAATTGTACAAAATTTTCCTGTTCCTAATTTTTCTAACTTGAGAAGATTCAAAAGATTGCAAAAACGGAAAATTTTGACTACCCCATTTTTTCAAAGAAAGCTAGATTGAAATCAAATTCCTAGGGAAATCCTTTGGAAATCCCATGGGAAATTTCCTATATGTTAGAAAACGCATGGGAATCCCATAGGATTTCAGCGGAATTGTCATATGAAGATTTCCCATGAAAAAGTCCCGTATGTTCCATGGGACAAAATATGGGAAACATATAGGAATATTTGCCATGGGATTATGGGAAATTTCCAATGGATTTCTCATAGAATTCCCATGGGACATTCTTTAATGGGCAACTGCTCTTAAAACTCGCTCAAAAAAGTTTTTTCACCTAATTTTTTAGCTGGGATTCCCTAATCCCAGCTTATTTGAAATGAATTTGAAAATTTTCTCAAAAGTGACATCCCCCTGGGTTTTGGTATATGAGAACGTGGCTCAACTACCAATGCCCAGAGATGGAGGTGCGTGAAAAAGAATCTCTCCATTCAGTACATAAATTGTGTACATAAGATATTGGGCGTCTGTGCATAAATCAAATGGTGCTTATTTATTCTTCTCTAGGCACTTTGTGAATACATTATGATTCTCACCACCATTGCCTGGTGATCCTCCGGATTCGGGCGTCTCTTGTGAAGCCACACAATGTTGAGGATTTTTGGTAATGAGAAAAGAATCAGTAGCTTCTTTTAATATATTAATCGCTGAGCGGAAGATAGAGTTCTGCCAAAAATTTCAAAACTACCTCTTTGAATTCGTGCCGTGTTTGGCTCACCGTGAGAAGAATAGTAAATTATCCAAACACTCTCCCTGCGCGTCCCACAATGTGGAAGCCCACCCAAAAGAGTTAAAGAAACTGTCAGAGAGGTGATTTAATTACAAAATTGTCATTTTTTATTGCATGTCCAAATTTAATCCTCCACGAGAGACAATAGGCTTTAAGCCAATGAAATAGCTTGAAGAAGAAATTGATAAATTCTAATCTGACAAATGCGTGTGACGCAAAGCGTCCAACATGAGGAAGACCATCAACTAAAATCTCTTGTAAAGTCATGTTCATGTGATTTTGGTTGGTTCATATAACAAATTTCCAGCTTCTCATTCATTTCTAGCCATATCACCGGCCACGATTACAATCACACAATAACAATTGACTCCACATATATGACTATCTCACACCATCGTAATTGCGCATTGTGTCGAAATCTAAATTAATAGATCTTATTTCAATTTATCACAGAATTACTGTTTCTTTTTTTTTGGCTATTGTCAACGCAAGAAATGCGGGACAATTTGTATGAAGAGCATAACATTTGCTTTCTCGTGTGGGTTTCTTATAAATTCACCTACAGTACGAGGTATAAATTTGCAATCATTTGAAATTTAAATAATTTCGGGAGACCATAAACACGAGTTCTGCATTAGAACGTGGCTATAGCGCTTAGCAAATTGGATACAAATTGGCAAAAATGAATCATAGTAAAAGAATGTTCATACTAAGAAGAATCGCTATCTGAGTAGATACGAAAAAGATGGCGCTACTCTATAGGAAATCTCGTTTAATTCTTAACTTCACGTAAAATTTTAAAGTATTTCCGAGTTTTGGGGAGCTCAAGGATCGTCAAGCAAATAAAGAACAAAATTCCTTTAAAAATTAGCTGAAAGTGGGTGTGAAAAAATGTCTATTTAAAAGTTTGATCTTGAAAGGCCTGGGGTTTAGGTGAATGCACAGGGTAGTGTGACCTATCGTTGGAAAGGTTTCGACCTCATCTACAACATACTAAAATTTAATCAAAATGCATCGTTTCGTTCTCGAGATATTTGATTTTGAAAATTTCAAAATTTTCATTTTGACTTTAGCGCCACTAGCGGTGGTCAGACAAAGTTCCGATGTACTGAAGAGTTGTAGTTTTCCATTGGACGTTTCTAAAACTAGGTCATAATACAAAATCGAACCCAAAGAACCAGAGATATGGTCGATTTAAGATTCAATTTTTGGACCCTAATATCAAGGGTCCTAATACACCTAGGATCTAGTTTGACCTATCGTTGGAAAGGTCTCGACCTCAGCTACAACGTGTTAAAATTTGAGACCGATCAATGCCATAGGAGCCGAGCTATTTAAGAAATAAGATTTTGGGGTGTTTCAAAATGGCGGATGCGGGGGTGGGGGTTGGGATTTGACATCACCATTTTGTAGCGGCCGGCTGATATATAACCTTTGCCGAAAACCGGAAGTCGATATCTCTTTCCGTTCTTGCGCTATAAGGCGCTATACGACGGACGGCCGGCCGGACGGAAATTTTTTGAAGCGCACATGATTTTCGGAATGTGGGGACCCTAATTCGTGGAGCGCCCCTAGTCCGGGGTCTCGGGGCTGACTTCGATTTTGGTGACCCATTACAATAAGCTGGGATTAGGGA
>CAKKOB020000215.1:0-72981 GCA_918844115.2 Phlebotomus perniciosus | reverse complement strand
AAAATTACAAATTACCTCTTGAATATGAGATTACTCCGTATATTTTCCCAAACATTAACCCCCTGATTTATAAATTTATTCCAAAGAGACAGTCATTAATCTTCGGGCGAAATCCTAGGTGCAAAAAGATATATTAAGATTCAAATCTAAACGCACGACGCACAATTTTTTGAAAGAAACTGGCGTGAAAAATTACCATGAATAAAAATAGAAACAATTTTGCAATATCTTTTGCACTTCCCCACACACTAGACAATCTGATAAATTGTGTAAAAAACTTCCAAAATGAGGTGGCAAATAGATGTCTGTCAGTCCTCTCAATTTCTTTCCAGCATGGTCACCAAAAATTTTGGCCTTCGTCTGTACGGTGGCTCAGCAAAACAATTTATAAGCTTTCTCACCACCAAGAAGCTGCCGCCCAGAGATATCTTTTTGATGCAATCTCATGTGAATACCTTCGATTACTTAATTTTTCTCGAAATTACATTAAAAAATTCCACCAGATGAGAGTTATTCAAAAAAATATGAATGTCCCAGGTGAGTCTGCTAAAGCAAAATGCACAATTTTGAAACATATCCTAATGTGGTGGATGACGAAAAGTGTGTTCAGAATGAAAAACAACGAAAGTATTTAAATTTCGTATATGTTTTGCTCGTGATCAAATTTGTGCATTTATGCAAATGAGGTGTGTGGGTGTATTAAATAATTCACAAGTTCACAGTCTTCTTGCCAAACTTTCTGGGTGCGATTTGAAAAACATCACGATGCCTAAAAATGTGCGTATGACTAATCAGAAACACCTCAGACAATTGTAATAGATGGAAAGAGAATAAGAAAATAAAACATTGAACGATCTCATGCACATGACAGTTGATAGTCAGACAATTTCAACCATCCGCCCCAAAAATTCCCATCATTTTCTATCACGTGTAAACAATTTTTTGCTCCAAATAGTTTTGCCATTTAATTGAATTCATCATTGTCTGAAAGTGAAACCCAAGAAAAAAAGAGAGCTCATACTCTTGTCAGAACACTCAGACAATAAAAACATTAATTTGGCATTTTATTTGCAAATACCTTAATAGTATAGTTTTAGCTGAGAATAATTATTTTCATAGAATATGTGGGCATATCCGGCTTCGGAGTGTTCTGGTGAGACTTCTCTTAAAAACACTAAATTTATTCAATGGATGCCTCACATGAGCATTAATTGCTTAATAAAATCACAGAATTTATAGCTGTAATTTTTACGGATATTTAAAAGTAAATGAAGCTGGAAAATAAGGAAAATTCTCCATAATTTTTAGGACATTTTAAATAATAGCTAAAATAAAATCAAATAAAATTATGTGATTTGAATTGTGAGGTAAGAGTTTTTGTTTGCACAATTTGAGCCACAATTAATAGTGAAATTACTTACAGGTCAATGTTGAAGAATTAATCAATCAATTTCTCCCAACAAAATATTAATCAGACATTCCACGCTTGAATAACCCGAAAAATATTTTGAGAACTTGTAAAAAAAATCTTTCCTCTAATTGATATTGAAAAGGTTATGAATTCTTTGAGTGTCTACTGTAATACTCGAGTTCAATACAACGAGTAGGATTATTGAATATCTCAAGGTTGGGGCTTTTCTTCGAAAAAAAAAATATATTCAAAAATTTCTCGTAGTTCAAAAATTTGCGCGTGGAAAATTTCAATGCAAAATTAATTTTATTTTATTACTCATGGTGTATTTGTCACTTGAGGCGCAAACCTCCAAACTCTATACCTCGTGCAGTATCATGAATCACGCTCAATTAACACTTTATTCACATTCATATCTTTTTTCCATTGTGTCACATTGGAAGTGCATTTAATTGCGAATAAGGAGACATAATATTTATTTTAAATCCACCTCCGCCCACCCACCCGTCAAGAAACGAGAAAAAACCAGAGATAATGGTGCAATTTCTCTCAATTCTCGATTCTGGCGGATGGTGCGCGCAGAATCACTTTATCTCTGGCAACTTATGCAAGAAGAATTCTTTTGCGTCATCTCTTTAATCACCATCTACTGCACTTTCTTACATCCGCCAATTTGACTTGAACTCCTACCGCAGAAATCGTGACGATGCCTGGCGAAAAACACACGCCAAGCAATAAATTACCTTTTAAAAGAATAATAACGCGAATGTGTGTCTGAAATTCCCAGATCCGGTTCACTGTTCTTTTACACTGTTCTTCTTTCAAATTCCACCGCAGAAGATTCTTTTCTGGACAATCTTAAAATATCAGAATATACGCAGGCATTGTAACCAATTAGAGTGTTATTTGATGTTTCATTAAATACAACAAAAAATAAACTTGTGATCCTGGAGAGAATGTCTTTAATTGCTCCACTGAATGAATCACAGACTTTGAGGTTTAGCAAGGCTGTTACTAAAGCAATAGACATCCTGGAAATTGATCTCCTTTTCTCCCTTTTTAAAGAAAATTTGAACAGTTGCTTTGTCATAAAAATATGATGAAATTTATTATTAAAAATTTGATAGGTATGGCTTTCTTTAAAATTTTAAAATACGATAAAAATTAAAAACGAAAAATTAATACGATATTTTTTTTCTTCTTGTTTTGTTGCAAAATTCGTAAGAGGGACGAACCCTATTTTTTTGCACTGCCAATAAATAATAAATAATAATAAAGATATCTTGATTACAAATAACGTTCTTATTTTTGATATTATTTGAAAGAAGTCATTGCTATAAATATCCTATATAAATTTGTCTTAATGATTCATCGAGGAGATAAAGTCTTGAATTTAAATTTTGTTTAGCAAAAACATTTAATTAGAAAATTTAAATACGCGTCGCTTGATAAAATTTTGAATATGGATAATTTATTTTGAAACATTCAGAAATGTGAAAGGCTCGAAAGGCTGAATCAAAAGACAAGAAATTTAGTGCTTTAAAAATAATCTTGTTCATCTAACTTCCTATAAAATGATAATTTTAGACTCATATCCCACCGGAACATGTCGAAATTCATTCTATTATTCTGGCTTCCCAATATCTCCCCCTTGGTCATGCTTGGTCATAAGCATTAAAATTCAACAAGTAGAAATTCCCAAATATAACATTTGTAACTTTGTCTCTGAATTCTCACTTCCAGCAGTGAATTCTTAATATCCGCGTGATCATGTTATAGGAACTTCTTGTGTCACTCTTGAACCATGAGCTGTCATGAGACATCATCTTAGACCACAATCTTCATTGCAAATTTTTTGGGTAAAGCCAGAAACTTGCAAAATCTTGGCGGCTTAAAGTTTCTCATCAGTCCGCTTTTCCTCGGTCAAGTGACGAGATGCAGGTTTGCAATAAAACAAAGTGGTGGCAACCCTGACCTGAATTCTTCAGGTGAATAGATCAAAAATTAGCGTGAAAAGAAAATAGTATTTCTTCGGCTTAACCGTAGTGTCATCTCGAAATTGATGAGACTAATTCCTAAATAGCACCAATAATATCATAATCTCCCCGATAGTTTGTGACGGTAATAAAATATGAAATATTATTTTATTGTCATTCTCATTCAGCTCTCTGCCCCTTTGGGTTCGATGTCAAATCTTTCATGCTGTATGATAAATTTACTTTTATGCGCTTCCATTGAGATGATTGACATCAGTAAAAATGTTTCTCTTCATCCACCATCACATATTGGACTTCTAATGTTGGCATGTGCAAGAATTTCGAAAGAAAATAAATCCAATGAAACATCTTAAGGTGCCAAGAGAGATAAATGTGAAAAGATGTAATTGGCATTCAAATTGATATTTTTTTTGCTAATGGCAAAAATCATCGCTTAGTGTCGACATTTATTGCAATATAATTGGGTAGATGACACACACCAAGTGCTATTTTATTGTCAAAAAATTAAATGGACTTTTCACCAACACTGAAATTGCAATTAAGCTTTGACTCTATCTTGTCTCCGCCATTGACCAGTAATATTGGATAAACATCCATTGCTGTGTCATCCTCGTAACCACCAGATGGTAAAAAAAAACTTCCATTCAAAATTGTGTAAAATATCAGCAAATTGATTAAACATTGGAAAAAGATTACCATTCTTCGGCGTGCTATCTTTCCAAGATTTATAATTATCTGTCTTTTGGCATGTTTGTTCAACCATTTGATGACCTTTCTGAGGCATTAGTTGAGGAGAATGTAAAAGAGTCCGACAAACAAATAACAAAATCAATTTTATCAGATATGTAATTAGATTAATCACATATTCCGCCTCAATGAATTTTACCTTTCCAAAATTTTCAATCGAATCCATCGCAAAAGGTCTTACAAACAATAAAAAAAATATGCCGAAGAAATTAATAGGTTTTCTCATGGCAAGAGGATCCTTGCGATAAACAATATAATTTCGTGTTGTTATTTGGCTTTACATAAGTCTAAAATTTCTCAATCTTTCCGGAAGGTTAGAATCCTAAAATCGCCAAATTGATTTGTTGAATTTCAAAGATCTCCTGTCAACAAAAGCTCACAAAAAATGTCTAACCAGTCAGTTAGTCGCTGAATCGTCTGACAAAACTTGATGAAGACTTTTTTACCAACATGATCTTCTCAGAGAGATATTAATTTCCACCTAACACCTTCGACATCTCCCTTCCCTTAACGACCATTGTTTGTGATTCTTATGTAAGAATTCACTGGTAAAAATCAAATATCTCTGAAATTAAATTTGGTAATTATTTTCACATATCTCACGCATATCATTTTTGCGTGTCTGGTAGAAAAAAAATGTATTCGCGATATAATGATGGGCAAATCAATATTTGAAATACCAATAAATGGTCAACAATGCAGAGACGAGTTGAAGAGTAAGTTTCTGTGCGAGATAAATTAACTAATTAATTCAAATGATATTCAAAAAAGTGATGTAATGAAATTTTCACTCGAAAATATTCTTTCTTTTGTGTTAAATCACTTGTGAGCTTCATCTATAGATTGACCGGATTTAACGCTCCTGCACCGATAAAAGACGATGATGGCATTTTTTCCTCTCTGGGTAAAGCCCAAAAGGCGGAGAAGGAAGAAGATGTTAGTATTTTTTGATATTATGTAAATGTTCAGGCGCACAATTGGACATCTCTCATAAGAATCCGAGAACCCGGATCTCTCACAAAACGCTAACCCACTTGACTCCTCTGTAGTCACATCTTCGTCTTCACTTGAGCCAAAAAGCCACCCATACAATCGCGTCTCGATCGCGTATGATGCCAGTGTACGATAACACGCGAATTACGACAAGGAAGAGGCGAGAGAAGCAAGAAAGAATCTCAAGATTCTCGCATTATGCTAACTAATCAATAAATTTGGCTTCTTGTCTCACCCACCTGTCTCATCCTCGCCCAATAATTGCTCAAAATTATCAGAATTTTTTGCATTCTGCCCCGAGATAAAAATAAAAGATACTGCCATTGATCGCCGTTTGGTGTTTTCAAATCAAAAAAAGCTTGTGAATTCACCCATTAAATTAGAATAATTCCGATAAACTTCTTGTGATGTTGTCTCTTTGACTCATTAGTCATCATCGACTACATCAAAGCTGGTAGAGTTTTTTTTTCTGCCAAAGATGGAAAATGACGCAAGATTTGGAGAATTTCTTTTTTTATCCATCCAACTTGGACAATTAACGCGTTATAATTTTAGAAAACACATTTATACTCAATGAGTTATATAAAAATGTTTAGTCTTTTTTTACGGATCTTCCTAAACTTCTCGCATGTATAAACTTCCCCAAAAAGAGTCAAAAGAGACACAGAAGAAAACCACTAAAAATTGTCAATAAGATAATCGAATAGTTTAATTATTTCGTCATGGATAGGTAAATAGAGATTTTTCCTTCCTCAGTTTCTTAACCATCGCATCGCGAAAAAAACCTCCCCCTTCTCCGCTGCATTGTAAAGTGAAGAGAAAAAAAATTAGCAACACTTCCATTGTATTCAACTAACGCAAAAACAATACAAAAGCATAATAAGATATTGATTTGCAATTGCCGACAGGTAGAAGGTAAGCAAAAAAGCCACGCAAGTGAATGAAATAAAAACATAATTGTGTGTTAATGGATTATGAATGGATTCTTGTGTGTATAATTTTGAGCATTATTAAAATTTGGCGCCACGCAAAAAGAAATCACCACCCAATCCGTGTTCTTTGTCCGCCGAGGAACTAACTGTACAATGAAAATTCCTTAATCATTGATGAGAACACCCGTTGATTAAGGTAAACCACCAATTATCATATTTTCAAACAATTTTGATATATTGCTGAGAAAATGCTTTTTGCTGATAGAAGGAAGAAGTTTAGCTATATTGCGAGTTTTTATGAGTGTTTGCGATAGCGAATATCATAGGACTAATATAAAACTTACAAAAAAATTGATTGTCCTATCCTAATATAATTTTCTATATTTTTTTGGATAGTCATAAATATTGAAGTATTAACTTCCTTTGCAAAACTGTTATATGTAGTCGATTATATAATTGGATTAGTAGCTTTGAAAATTATCTAAAAGCTCTAACTAAAAATTTCCAATTATGCCAAAATTAATTATACGGAAATAAAATTTCCTTTACAAAAATCAAATTTGGTTTTGTGAAAAGATGTATACAAAAAAGACAGGGGACAAATTAAATACCCCTTGATTCCTGATGATTAAATGGATGTCTGTCTAATAACTTCATGAGTCAAAGATGACAGAAGTAATATTCTTATTTGCTTTCTAACCAATTGCGTAATTCAAGTTTTTGAGAATTCCTCTAAAGACCCGTCTCTTCGCACGTTTAAAAATAATTCTTGTGGGAATCAATTACTGAGCAAACTATTTGTTTTGGTCGCATTTCTTTGAATTATATCAGCGCAAATAAAATACTCAAAAAATGACCATCTTGACATTTAATCCATATATTGATGATTCGGTCGAAAATGTGTCAATGTTGGCATTAACAGCGTCAATCGGAAAATTTCACGCATCCACAGATGGACATAAAACATTCCATTTTGCTCCAGATTGATCGATAAGCGAACATAAGAAATTCAGAGCATCACATTAATCTTTTAACGATCACATGACGCCACATAAGAGTCTATTTTGACGTCAATCATCCTGGATGGGTGGATATGCGTGTTATTTCCAAAAATAATATTAAAAATTTGAATTAATTAAATCTGTGAAATCTTGACACGTGTGTTAATCTAATGGGAAATAAAATAGTTGATGAGGATGTTTCACAGAGTCATAATTACAAATTTAGATTGCATGCGTCGAGAAGGTTGAAAAGAAATCATAAAAGGTATAAGACTCTTCTGCTAAATCCGCCAGAGTTTAATGAGTCTTCTTGACCTTTTGATTTCATATTCTTTAGCGTCTGCTATAACCCAACATGGGAATTTTCACAATAGAAAATATTCTGTTTTGTCACCGATTTAAATGGTCAGTCCAATGTCAATAGAAGTGTCTGGATATAAAAAAAAATTCTTTGATAATCTTGCAAAAGGTGTGTCTTTGTCGCCATAATTTTGAGCAAATCATTTTGCTAAAAACCAATCAACGTGTGCAAGAGATTTATTCTCAGAACATCTTTTTGGCTTCGGAAGACAGTAAAGACTAAAGTGTGTTTCGAAAGCAATCTTGCTTGGTGATAATAGATACAAGATGCTGTAAAAAATCCTCGAGAGATCATAAATTTCCATAAAATTTACTTAAATTTTTATCAAAATATTAGAGAGACATAGCGGGAGGACAAAAAAACCGACACTTCATGACATCTCATGGCTTTTTTTCATCTTTCACCACAGATTGTCTTCTCTCTCAATGTGTTTTATTCAAATAGTGGGAGGATTCAAGCTCATCATAGATGGAGAGAAAAAAATTGGAATGCCAGAGGCTATTCAGAAAAATATTTAACCACGTAAATCAGACGTATAAATGGTCCATGAAATGTCTCTGTCAAATGGCTATTTTGTTATTTCTCTTAATTTTATTAACAATTTATTTTAATTCTAGCAATTTTGTTTTACATTTAAAATGAGCTTTGGGACCTATTGCATCAACATTCGTGGATATCGAAGGTCATTCTTTGATGTTTCACTGCAAGATTTTCACAGAAATTTCCAATTATCATATCTGAAAACACCTTTTCATGTGTTTCATATCAAAAACGATAACGTTCCATAGTTCGTCAATAAACAGGCAAAGGGCAAACGAAAATTGAATATTCAATTTGACACGCTCCAAATTGCCACATTAAAAACATTTTATTGAGTGTCGTTTCAACAAATACTTTTAAGATGAAAACATTTTAATTTATCCTCCCCAGATAGAGAAATAAACGAGGAACTCCAGAGAAATTAATAGTTGAATATCATGTTGAGCAAAGATGAAAAGAAAAAAAAAACTGTGACAATGATGACATAAAAAGTTGCATAATTTGCTGCTTAAAGTCTCTTTCTCATCTTCTATAGATTTTTACATACCTATATTTTTGTATCATAAAACATTTAAGAGCCTTTTATGTGATTATCAGGTAACACGAAATAATTTATTTGATCGTACATCTTCTTCCTTCTTCGTAACGAAATCTTTAATCGATTTTTTTTGCTAGTCGCAGCTTTTCAAATGAACCACTACGATTAATTGTTGAGCTTTAAACAATCTTGTGATGACCTCATCGGGTAATCAAATAACATAAGCATTATGAAAAAAATATTCGTCGCTAAAAGCATTTCGCTTGCAACATAATTTAAGTTATTCTTGCACTTTTTCGATAGCGGAAGTTTTCTTTGATCGTGAAATATATATCACAACATTGAGGACTTTAGACTTTGCAAAGTGCTGAAAATTAACAGTAAAATAACCTTCAAAAGACCTTGAAAACCCTTTTCGGTGGTTATTTCGCAATTTGATTACTTAAGTAATGCTAAAAGTTTAATTAATCTTTGCCAAATATAGGGGCTCAAATCCGAAATCAAGTTCAGTAATCCAAGATCAAGTGCCAAATATTACTCAAGTTAAAAATATTTGCTAATTGTATAGTTTTTGAATTGAAAATATCATTGTTAAACTTAAGTCTTAATTAAGCTCGATGAATGACTTTCATGGCGCTTTTCTCTTAAACAAACACCAGCGAGATTGTGGCTTTAAATGGCATGGCACAGTTAATGGATTTTCTCTGCTTCTGTTAATCTTATTTTCACATAATTTTCCACCTACATTTAAACATGTTGAAAATTGCCAAACAAACAAAACGCACGAAATGGGGGATTTTTTTCCTCATGATGCGTTAAACCCAAAGCGCAGAAAAAAACTGAGTCAGATTGACGCTAATTTTCCATCCATGTCGTTTTGCTCATCTGCATAATTACTGCGAGAGGACGTTCCTTCACCCGTTTCTTTACATCTCTTCCCCAATGATCAGTACGTGCGTCAGAGTGAGAAGGTGTACCGGAGAGTCATAAAATGCTTAGACGAAGAAGTTGTGAATTCATCGAATTTTTAGTTATCACACGGATTTTGAGTCGATTATTGTCCTTGAATACGAATGGCATCAAATCTCCGTCTCACTCTCACCCACTTTTCCAGCATATCTCATCACACAAATATTTGGCGGAAAGGTCACATATTTAATTAAAATGGACTAATTGATATCAAGCGGTGTGACTTGACCCCAGGGTTAAATTGTTCCTAACCACTGCATATGATTTTTCCATCTTCTCACCTTCTTGGCTCATCCACAGCTGTATAACACAATAGGTACCGAAAAAAATTTGATTATTTCATCAGAAGCGTGATTGACAATTTCCTCCAGGTTGTCTTCTTTGGCGTGAACCATTACGAAAAAAAACGCACCGTGATAATCTCAAAAAATTAATAGTAGAATTACCCTAATGCGACGACTGCCCAGAGGCTTCCCACCCAAATTGGGCGCATATAATGCAAAAAAGGCGTGAGGTGAAAAATTGGCGGGAAAACTGCCACGCAAGTTCATACTTCATATACTGAATATAATAAGCGTGCAGAGTGTGAGAACTGGAACTGAAATCTACAATTTCACTCGTGATTTTGAGGACGTGTCTTCAATTAGCTGTATGAGAAGATCACATTGTTGACTGTTATGCAAGGTTTTTCATTTATTCCGTAGACGACCTTGATAAATTTCACCTGATGCTGAGTGCGTCTTCATGCCAACTTGCAAATAACCTGGGTCATCGTCGCAATACTCTGTCTGTTTACCAATTTCATTATCTCACCACTTTCCACAATTAAATTCCACTTATCTCATCACTTGGATCTTTCTCTTGATCTTCACATGCGATATTATCTCGCGATCAATGAATGGGAATGATAAAGTATTTAACATACTCGAGATTATCTCACATAATATTACATTTGTGAAATGATTAAAAGATCACTAAAAAGTCGCTTCACGTGGATCTCTTGATTATCTTGTTTCTAATAATCTACTGATCCTACTGATGATGATCTCAATAAAAACTTTCATTGGAACTCCAAGTGGAATTCCAATGGAGTACTCCATAGTATTCCATAACTTTCCACAAAAATATTTTGGAATATTGAATTCGAATTGCGCATTAATATGTCCGCGGAGTCAAGTAGATTATTTAACAAGATTTTCCCTGTGTTTCCTAGGAATATCTGAAGGAAATGTCCTAGGATTTCTATCGGAACAATCCATGGAAATAGCGGACAATTCAGAATATTTAACTGGAATTTCATTGTTTCATTCCTAGAATTCCTGGTTTTTGCTATGAAATTTAAACTCGGTTTAAGCGCGGCTAAAGTCAGAAAAAGAGTGGAAGTGTGGAGCGTTTCTTTACTGGGATGATTGTGATCCTTATCTCGATTCATAAACCGCCAATTATTATAGCACTTTTCTCATCGCAATTGATTAAAATAATAATTACATCTTTTTACTTATAACCGTGGCGGAAGAAGTCATTAAGCAACTGTTTTATTACCAAGTAAAAGCAATGATTTTCCACATAAATCTAACTATTTTATATTGCAAATCTCGCAATGAAATTAGCAATAAATTCAATTAGTGAAATATAATTATGTCGATGTCATACTTGACTTCAAGTCTGTAACTAAAGGTGTAAGAAAACTTAAAAAAAATAATTAATTATGTATTTCGACGTTTTCATGGTTATCAAGATAAAATAAGGATATCGTGAATAATTTTAAAAAAAATCTCTACAGGAATCCCTAAACTTCGTTTTATAATAAGACCTTTTACTTTAAGTTCACCTATTTAATTCAAAGATCATCAAGATCGCAATCAAACTAATCTTTTTGATTTCATTAACTTTTTCGAAGATTGATGTTTCGCAAACCTAAGATCATGATGCAAAATATCGCGACGCATTAAAAATCCTAAAACTAAACCAAAGTTGTTAAATAATCTCAAGGTGCTACGAAAGACAATGCCAGATAATAATAAAATCCGCAACAACAAATTATTGAACTTTGAAATTGATGAGCAATATTAAATTATAATTAAACGTGAAGAGTTCACCAACGCAAATAAAATAATTCTATGGAAGACATCAATGCATTACGGACTTTTCAAAGAGTCCCACGAACTAAATAAATCAATAAGCGATTGAAAGATTTATACACCCTAACAATACCGAGAATGATCATCACAGCAAATTGAGTCATAATTTCTTATGAATTTGATAAAGACAGTAGGTGTTTTGGAATTCAAATGAAGAAGGTCGAGTTCTTGGCTTTGACTCAGCGAAATATCTTTGTTTATTTACATAAATAGCAAAACCTCATAGAGGCAAAACCTTCAAAGTGAACATGAAATGAAATTAGCTTAGTTTCCACATTTAAACCATATTAAAATATATTAAAATTTAATTGATCATAAAATTGTGTAATATATTTAAAGTTATTTCCAGTGGATGGCATTTTGCGATTGTCTTTCCTTGGAACAGGAAGCCTTTTCCGGATCTAAAGATCGTTAGAGGTTGCTGCATTTTATCCTTATTGGAATTCTCAGAAAAAAACTACAAAATTTCTTGGTCAATAACATGAAAATTGCGTGTATAGTGTTTCGTGAGATGTTGCTTGATGTTTTCATAGTTAATTAATTATTTATTGCTGGTAAATTTCAATCGAGCAAATCATAAATAAGGTGGAGATCAAATTTAATGAATATTAGTGGCTTTTACTCAATCATCTTCATTTATCCAGTAGTTATTGTGATTGATTTATCTGAAATATTCACAAAATTGTGGAATTAGCGTTGTTGCTGCTCATCTATGCTCATTTATCTTATTGTGCTCAACATTTAGGACACAAACAACTATTACGTGAAGATTATAATCCTTTGACGATCACCATAAATTAGTGATCAATCACATGATCGACAATGAAATAGGGTCTCGTGATATTATATTGTATGCTTAAGATTTTGTCAAGATCATTCGCTTTTGAATCATCATCTGTTATTCATAAAATTGGAAATATCGTTGGGAAATTCATTTCTGTATGCAGATGGAATGTTAACCCTAATACGTTTTTATTGCGCAAAATTTTTCCTCCAACATCAAACAACACGTAGACATCGCGCAGAAGGAACTTTAATGCACCAATCATCGCTTTATCATTCAACATGACGATTTGTAAGCTTAATGTCTTTATTTATGATATATTAATCATTAATTTTGCTCAAAGACATATGGGGAGAAAGAAATCTGTCAGGAATTCACCGATATAGAGGTGTAATGTATATTTAGACCAGCAACTCTTGTATTTTTGCATCTTGTTGAACTTTTCCCCCTCATTTTAATAGCCTTGTCTTGTAATGTCTTTCTCCTTTGGGTATTATTTCTTCTCTCAATAAATTGAAATCCGTGGCATCGGCCAGGTTATCAAAGTGAAAGAAAGTTCAAGCTGTGCAGCCGATGAAAGTTATGTAAGGCATAAAGAAGCAAAATAAAAGACAACAGCGAAAAATTTACATATAAAATTCCAACATCATGATCTATTAGTGGGTAAAAAAAATCTGTGTTGCACGTAGGACCAGAAGCTGATATCTATGTCATCACCGCATGATGATCTCTCAACCTCAACAACATACCAATTTAAATTTGACTTGAATGCGATGGAAAAAAACTTGCCAATTAAAATGAAATCACACTTGTGGGGGAATTAGCACGTTCATCTTTTTTGACCATCTCTAAAATGAAGATTTGGCAGAAAAATTTTCTGGTCAAGCAAACAAGATTTGAATTTCATAGGATATCATTGTGAGCAATTTAAATAATTTGTGTGATATACATCAGTGGAAATCTCTGCGCACAATTATTGCTCAATTTGGCTCCAACGAGTCGCTCGTTGGAATTGTCTTTGGTGCAAGGACTTTCTTGAAATTTTTGTTAATTATATTCCTCAATGATTCACTGGGTGAGCTTTTTTCCATCACGATCACCATCACGTGATGGAGTGAAAAAAATCACCTTAATTATGTATATGTTGACACATTTTCTATTGGCTTGGACCTTTTGGCTTCCTCGAGCAGCCACAGTCCCTCAGCGGGGACTCGAAGGTACCCAATAATTGTCTTACATCATCTTCTATACATTTTTTCTGCATTCCTCTTGCATCGTCAGTTACGAAGCGAATAAAATTAAATTGTTATTGGGGTGGTGACTTCTCTCACGTAATAAATTGTCAATAAAAATAATCATTAAATTGTCACGTTCATATCCATTGAGATTTACTGAATTTTCATAGAAGGGCCCAGCTAGTCAAAAAAAAAACTTGCTTCACAAATTTCTCTTGCAAAAATCTATGTTTAACTTTGTAATTCTGATTTATTTTCCGTAATCAATTTAAAAGAAAAAACTTGCACAATCTTTTCTCTCCGCATCTTGATGGACATAAAAATTCAATATTTCTGTATTTTATCAAAATTTATGGTTCATAAATTTCCCGCAAATTTTAATTCTTCAAACATACGAACTTAATCCCACAATTGAGGAAATACAAAACAGCGGGAATATTAAGGCTTAATATTTTTTGTCCATGTGAATGCCTCTTGAATTTTGAAACATTTACCCGAAGAATTGAATAATATGCTAATTTGGAAATAACTCTATACCTGCAAAAAGAGAGGCAATTTCAATTGACCAAATTGTACAGAGCTTTTTTTTCACGCCCATTTCGTCTGGCAGATAAATTGAGTTCATTGATATTCCGGTGTCTGGCATGATTGAGAAATTCAACAAATCAATCATCTTAAATATTACACTAAAAGACTTTAACAATCAAGTAGAGATGAGTTCAAAGAATCAAAAACCTGGACAAAATCATCTTGTGAAATGGCTTAGTGTCAAAGGGGGACTTTTTTTTGCATATTAGAGAGAACTCTTCTCGAAATAATTTGAATGTCAAGGGGTTAATTGCTGAAATCAACCAAAATGAGCTCCCAGATTCTCCTTTCTTTGCTAACGCCCCCAAAACTGTTATTTACGATCGCTTATTGAGAAAACATCTTTTTGTATTGTTGGAAAAATTGTCATTTGGCAAAATATCACGAAATAGACTTCTAGTTTCATAAAATATTCAATAATCATCACAGTGAGATGCCACCGATATTTAGGAATTGCTAAAAGTCATCCGGTTCGAAAGACCAAAATTTATACTTCAAGTTTCATGATGGTGAGAATTTATGAAGAGATGACAAAAAACCTAATCTGCACCTACATGAAATTTTCATTTTGGCAATATGGGATTTAAAATTGTGGTCAATTTACCAAAATGTTTATTGTTATTTTTTCTTCTTCTCAATTGTATGATGTGGAAAATTGCAAGAGGATTTTGTGAAATCACTCGACTGTCTCGAGCAAAAGGTGATTCGATGTCGAGACAGTTGAAATAGACATTCAGGATCTTTAGCAAAGTTGTCTTCAATTTAGAAAGATCCATACGAGCCGCCTCTCTCAGTCTCCATACAGTGAAATATCTTACAATTTCTTCGGCGTATAGGCATTCCAGTCCGGCAACAATATGAAACATGCCACAATGTGGCTGAGAACTGGTGCAAATTGCAAATGTTATGATCTTTAAGAAATAGTGAGTTGAGGATGAATCATGGGTTCTAGGAAGCCCAAATAATGTAATAATGCTTTTTTTGTAATAAATCAAAAACTCTAGAGAAATTTAGCCGAAAAATAGGCAAGTTGGCATAAATTCATCCTAAAATTTGGCAAACATCTGTAAAATAGCCTAAATTTTGGGAAAAATTGATTGTTATCGCTTAACTGGCTTAAAAGTTGCTAGAAAATAGGCAAATTTATATGTGATTTTTTTTTAGTATCCTTTAGCATTAGATTCTAGAACCAGAAGGGTTTAAAATTAAACCCTTAGATTCGAAGTCGCAATAAAATATAATATTATTCAAAAGTAATTTCACATTATAGATGTAATTAAGTAATTAAGTAAAGTAATTAAGTGTAAGTAATTTCACATTCTCTTCCAAAAGCTCTCGAAAAAAGTAAGACAAAAATCAAGAAAAATGTAAGAAATATTAGGAAATTTGCAATTTGAACAGTATTTCGACTACTTGTGGTCTGCGTTGTTCATTGTAGTTTCCTCCTGAATAGGAGGTTGTGACGACAGGCTTGCAACCTGTCTCACCGAAAAACTCATGATTGCTAAAACATAGAGAAGGGAGAGGACACTCGGAATGACCTTCCCCGCTTCATTATTCATATCCGCTTAACTCAAAATTGAGTGGAGTTGATCTTGACGCATGAGGATCATTCGGGGTGTCCTGTAGCCGCGACCCCTACGGGGATAAGCGGAAGAAAATGAATGAATGAATGTAATTTTTGAAGTACTTTTCTCCTGTATTTTTTGTCGGATTTTAAATAATTTTTATTTTAATGCAAGATATACAATGCTTGCTAAAACTTAATAAATTTGTCTATAAAAAGTCTATTGTCATTTTTTCGGGGCTATAAAAACATGATCCAACCATCGTCGTTGCAACCAGACCCGTAAATTTATAAAACTTAGTTTTAAGTTTATAATGTGTATAGCCCTAGTATGGGATTTATTTCTTCCCCAGGGCATGAATTAAATTAAAATAAAATATACATATTTTTGAATTAAAAGTTTCATAAATTAGTAATTTCGCTGCCTTTCATCACAAAAATGCTATTTTCGATTAAAAAAGTCTAATTTTTAAGATTTCTGTCCAAGTAAGAGTTAATGAAATAGAAGCCCAAAGTATCAATATCATCAAAGAAAAAATAGGCAAATAAACATCATTTCCAGCACACACCGTGCACCTCGTGGCCTTATAGGTTGTGAGACAGAGACGGAATATATGTATTTTTGTAAAATAACATCATGTTATATAACAAAAAGAGCCCATCACATGTCTCATGTGAGGATTTGGTAATTGAACACAATATTCAACGGCAAATCCACGCAATTCTGGCGCCAATAAAAGACCGCGCTTTCCACCACTCAACAAGATCATCACATGCGCGTGTATCGCACCTGAGGAGGTGAAGAGATATTGCTTCTGACCCGCGATATGGTATTTGTCAACTCCCAGAGGTATGGGCTTCTGAAGAATCTTCTGGTCTCATGGCGCGGATGGGTATATTTGCATGTGAATGAGAGAATGCCGAAAAAACCACTTTTTTTTGCGAAGATCATCATCATCTAATTTTGATGAGAAGGCACCTTTTGCTAAAAGCTATAATTAACCGCAAGGTAACCCAGTTTCTCGCAGCTGATAGAACAATCCCGGACATTTCCTCAAAAATATCCATAATTAACGGACACAAAAAGTGATAATGTGCAAGAAAATAAACGATCACGACGAATAGTTTCAGTGCTAAATTTTTCACTGTTGCTGTAAATCAAAATGAAGACATAAAAAAAGAACCTCACATAAAATGAGAGACAGAAATTTATCAAAAAATGTCGAAAAACTGAAATTTGATACATCATTGCTTTTCTACCTCTTTGGGCTCTGTGAAACGTGATTTTCTAGCCGGTGTCGCCTCGATAAAATATTACAGATCGCTTTTCATCTTGCAAAAGAGTAAATTTTATAACCATTTTCACAGACACATTCAATTAAAATTTGTAGTATCAAAAGCTTTTTGGAATATTCATGGTGGAAAAGTGATCGATAGCAAAATTATGAAATTATTGTAACTTTGATATTTGACAAAGTGCTGATAAATTACGCACCATTCGTCTTATAATGTCACGTGTTGGCAATTATTTAATCATTTGATAATTTGCTCTTTAATTATTGGGTCTTCTCGTGTGTTTGAGTGAAATATTAGTGAAATTAACTTGGAATAATTTTATTTTGGTAAACACGTGCCTATTTTTTATTTTTCTTTAATAGATTTTTGCATGTAGATATACTTATACTATTATAAAAAAATCGGAGTAAACAAAACAAATAAAAAAAACTATAATTTAGACTTCCTGGACTTCCTGTTCTCGCTATAAAAGTCTTTTTCCAAGAAACTTAAAAAAAAAGAAATTAGCTGTAATTAAATTGGAATTGCTAAATAGCAAAAACGACCCAGTTTCACCGAAACGGATCTGTGGTAAAAATTGTGAATTTAACAGAGAATAATTAATAGTGCGCATTAAAAGCTTTTGTGAACCATAATGAAGATTTTTATACTTGAATTTTGTAAATCCGCCAAGAAAATTAGCGAAATTCATTTGAGCTATAAAAAATTCAAAATATTCTTTGAAGAATAAAATCAATAAATTAAATCGATCTGTTAATTTTAAAAACGGCAAAATTTTCAACCGTTTTTTTAACAGAATTTCTTCACTTGATAACATTCCACCTATTTTATTGGCGGATTTAGAAAATTCCGTTCTCTGCTTCTATTTCTGCAATAAAGCCCGCACGAGGCTCGAGGAGAAAAAGGTAAGAAATGGAATTTCCAGAAACGTGAAATTGGGCCTCCTTTCCGTGGGAAGTTGCCAGACGAGAGGAGAAATTTTGTGGCTAAAGAAACCAACAAGATTTATTTGTGGTCATTATCGGTAGCTGACGCAAAGAGAGATAAAAGTGCAGAATAATTGGAACCCACTTGGGAGTCGCGATGGTCAATTGAATCATCGATTACCTGGCAATAAGTCAGAGAGAAAAGAGTTCTCCTTGAGCATTTACATGTGATAATTGCCCCCTCTGTCTTCGGCTCGTGCTCCGGAGGCAGTGTAATGGATGACCAGGAATGGTGTTAGATTGGAAGAACAGCCGTTTAAGCTCTCGTCTGAGGCAATTTTTCGCGCTCTAGGCACCAAAAATCGCGCCTCTTCTTTCGATGTTTTATTATGTTAATCGACATTTAATATGCAACTGAAACATGATCATCTGCCAAGGATGGAGAATAATGAGAAAGAGATTCCACACAAATTATCTAACATGTGAAATTCCACTTGCAACATTATTTATTGGAAAATCAATTTGATTTAGTGCACTGTCCATGTCAAATGAGTCAAATGATTTACAACTCGGGACATATTTTGCCACTGCAATTGCCCACCTTCTTCTCGTAACAAAAAGAATATTTTATCTGTGATATTTGATATCGTTTTCACCACAATTTCAGTGGAATTTCTCTTGCAAAATGTCCCATCAATAATTTTTCACCCGCTGTGCGTCTTATAAAATGGTCAAACGGGAGCAAAAAACTTGTGCAAATAAGGCAACTATCGTGATATGTTGTCATCATAAATTAATTATGCTAAATTATGAGAATTTAAAAGGCAATCTCGTGTCAAAGGAGAAATGAAGATGCTTATAGTTATTTCAGTATTTTATGAGGATTGAAATACAAATAAATAAAAAATTTAAAAGACTTTCGAGATTTTCATTGATAACAACCGAAAAATTTTGAATCGATAAAATTGCATACATTTAGGCGATATTGTGTTTGGGGTATGCGTAAAAATGTAAAACATGGATTGTTAGACACATTTTTGCCGCTAATCGTTTATCATAGGATTATTTTCATATTTTCCGGTCGAATCTCAAAATTTACAATTGAATTTACTTACAAATTTATTTATATATTACGTTAATCTGGTGCGGCGGGTTAACGTGTTTTGCGATTTGAGCTGTTTAGTTGACCATGCTAATATATAGGTGGCGGTGATGAAACTTGAGAGAGCAATCATGCTAATGAATTTTTTTTCAAATCATCTTTTACATTTTACAATTTAGCTTGCAAAATTTAGATCAAAAGTTTTCGTAAAATATAATACTTTTCTCACATTTCTACAAAAAAACAATCATAGAAAGGTAGTTAGGGACCTATAATTCGATTTTATTGTCAGTTATTTTCGCTGTTTTCAAACAACTTGCTCACCGACTTCAGCGCCGTCTCTGTGAAACAGCCATTGACGCGAAGTGTCATTTTCCCAGAGTTTTTTTTCTTAACTGCGTGCTGAGTGCATTTTATTTTCTCAAAATTTCCCCTTTTAAATGGACACTGTGAGTGAAAGTAGTTGATAAATATCATCTCTGAGCCTCTAACTGCACTTTGCTTAGAACTTCTTGGACCAAATTCTACATTTGTGCAAGAGAACAACCGCGAGAAAAATTGACAGAGCGCCTGGGGAACTCTCAATGTTGATTCGTTTTCAAGAACGAACTTGGAAGCGACTCACCAATCTCCTGAATATCTTGTGGACGAGATTATATCCTTTTCAAGCAATCCAGGTGAGTGCCGTGGGGCGCTATGCCGTGCCAACACGCGAGGGGAGAGAAATCAATGTTTTCTCTCAGCATTCAATATGGCCGCCAACTTTGTGCATGCAAACAATTTTCCCACATTCCTGCAGAGAAAATCTCACTTTTCGCGTGGGAAATGATTGGGGTGATTCATGGGGAGTTTTTTCTTATGATTTTCTGTACCTTTGCCAGATGCCCCGCACGGACAGACGGCGTCAGCTCTCGAGGTCACGCTCGAGATCTTCCGGAGGCTACCGGGAGAAGAGACGCCGCATCGAGATTGACGACGATGGGGCACCGAGGGACAAGAGCATCGATACCAGGTGAGTTCTAACTGCCCTTCAGGGATGATAGGAATACCTTCTGCTAGTTTTTTGGCAAATTGTCAAGCATGTTCGTTGAAATTTCGCAAGACTATCGACAATTGCCTTCCGGAAGGAAGAATCCTTGAAGGTTTCCAGGTTGAATTTTGGTTTAGGGACTCCGGAAGTGTTCCAGGAGATAATATTTGTTACTTAAGTAAAGATTTGTCATAAGAAAGTTGCAAAATAAGGATAATAACTGCATAAATAGGCATTTTTCGCCCTGAATGAAACTTACTGCGTAGAATATTTGTCTATTCGATCGTCAGAAGTTGCTCAAACTTGTGAAATTTACACAAAATATTAATTGAAACTTGCTGATGAATCACGAGAAATTGATTTTCTGAAAATGAGACTTGCTGGAGGATTACATAAATTCTCTTCAAAATATTATGGCTTTACATAACACTCCATTCAAATTCTCATTTGAGAATTGAACGAAATTCCACGGAAGAGACACTCAAAATGCGTATAAAAGTTGATTATATGCAAACACTTTGATAAGGAGAGAGACTTTGAGGCATTTTCTTACATTTTGAAGCCACTTGGCGGTTTCGGTTTTTGCTGACAAGGATATCTTTCCCGGTTGAAACGAAATTTAGCATTTGTAGCATTTTGTGGGTTAAACACTGAATAAGGTAAACGCAGTATGCTTCGACCATTCTTTAGCGAAATGTATGGACCGGTCGATAGCAGCAACATGGTCGCTAAGAAATGTATGGACCGGTCGATAGCAGCAACATGGTCGAACCATACTGCGTTTACCTTAGTTAAGATTTTGTGAGCTGGAAGCAATTCAAGGTTCTATTGATTACTAATTACCCGAATAAAATCGATCGGATTTGTTCTTTTATTCTACAGCAAATGATTTCTTTCACTTAAACGCCCTGATATTCTTCTAGGATTTCTTTTGTCCGTCAAATATGTTGAAATAAGGTATCTTAGCAGATTTAGAAACTTGTTATTGAAAAGATAATTGCAACTACTTGTTATGTTCCTAAATAATTTTATGTTAAGCCGAAATATTTCTTCTGCATTTTACACTCAAATTCAAAATTTGATGTAAAAAGTTACTCATTGGAAGTTATTTGTGTTACTTTTTGAAAACAAGTCAATCTGTTCAACCAGATCAGCTGGTCTTTGGCGTCTTTAAATAAGTATTATTGGTATTGATGGGAAATTTGAGAAAACGTCTGTTTTGTTCATCACAAATTCATCTGGATCGTGTAAATACTTGATATATTATATATTCAGCTTGTGTTCGAGATATAGGAATGGGATCGGTTTTATAGATCTTGAAGACTTGCTCGCGATTTATTTAAGTGCTATAATATTAAAAATTATCAAAAGTTATGTTAATTATTGGAAAGTTTTAGAAAAACACTTCTAAATGATGCTTGGGAATAAATTAGATACTTAGGCTTAGAAAATTATTCAAATGTTCATTAAATTCTGCAGAAGCTCATAAAAATGCTCAAAGTCGCAATACCTTTTAAATTTAAAATTTTGAAATTAAGTTTTTGAAATATTTCTAAAACTTTTAAAACTCAAAAATTGAATAAACTCTAATATCTTTTTGAAAACAGTTTTTCAAAAGCAGTTGAAGAACTTAATTAACTGACTTTATAGTCATTTAAGTCAAATTAGACGACATATTCAAGATATACTGACTACTTTATACGCCTTCAAGTCCTAAATATGCACTTTAAAGGCTCAAATTATCCCCTTTGGACTTATAAATCCCATGAAAATAAAATGTCTTTTGCATTTTCTCAACTAATCTGAATCATGTCAAAGGACAGCAATTAAATTGTCGACTTCTAAATCATCAGTTTCTTGATTTTGATATCTGTTGTGAGACACGATAAGCTCCTCCCATAATTGCTTGCAAATTAATTGGACAATCAATTACGGTCGAGTGTCATTAAATAGCTTAGACACTGTAATTAAATCTCGATCATTTTCTAGTGTGTTTACCCATGCAATTTTATCTTACCAATTGACTCTTCCCATGACTTTTTCTCCTCGTTGAAAAACCTGACTTTCGGGCGCTATAATATTGCTCTGTTTTATTTGGTTCATTATTGCACCTTGTGTCGCGTGAGTGGAACTTGTTTGATAATATAAAAAAATGTCGGGCTGAGAGGCGAATGTGAGGAGAGTGAAATAATCTCTGGGGAGTTGATAGTGAAAAGGTGGGCAATAATTCACGAAAATGTATAACTGTGCGGCCTTGGAGTGTCCAAGTCCATAGAGCACTCTTACAGATATACTTGAATGTAATTCATCTTTTAACACCTTCTGTGATTGAGAATCACCACCAACCAACAAGTAGATATTAGTGTTTGGGGAGAAAAAGTGAAGACGAAAGGCTCCTTGAGGATGATCGCATTGGTGCAATATTTTTTGCACGTGTGAATGAGAGAGATTGGAAGATGCATCTTGAATTTCTCAGGAGTTCTCACTCTCTCAACCCTCGTGGGCGGATAGACGTTCAATAAACCATTGGTGCATTGACATGGTGCAGTTTGTGGCCCCCAACATGACTGAATATCTTGTCTGTGATTCACACGGAGTTGTGTCTTAAGAATTTGTGCGTGCTCAACATGGATTTGCTGGCTGATGATTTCTGAGCGCCTGAAAAAGAGCCGTTTGTCTGCGGGTCTTCTGACTTATGTGCAAATGCCACATTATTAAGGCGAGTTTTGCTATCAATAGAGTGAAATGAATTTCAATTTCCACTCAATAAATTTTTCATGGCATCGCTGATGCTTATTTCTCCACCTCCAAGAATGCTTAAAGTTCTTATTTGTGCATTTCTGCCAGATGAAACTTTGCTAAATTCAATAGTTTTGAATCTTTGGATCGATTAATTGTTTAAGACAAAATATTCCCATAAAATTAACAAAAAATATTCCTGATATTCAAACAATACTCTTGAATATTCACAATATTCTTTGATTTTCGCGAATTTCTAAAATTATTTACACTCAGACATTGGGAATAATCTTGGGATTTCGCAATATACTTGGATTACTCGCGATATTCTTAGATGTTCGTAATGTCTCGAATATTTGCGACATTCTCCAGATATTTCCGATTGCTTATTTGTTTTCCTTTTTCATGTAATATCAGCTAAAATTAACTAAACAAAACTTCCTTGATCTTTGTAAATTTTATTGATTTTGTGGCAAACACTTCATTTTGTGTAGCAATAAAATATTATTTCCATTAATTTATTACTGTCAATTTTATTTTTCAAATAATCTATTTTGATGATAAAATATCGTGTTTTTCAACATTTCAACTTGACAATCAGTATGACGAGTTTCTCGATTTCTTCCATCATTTGGCTTATCTCTGTGCGGTTTAAAGACATGATTGCAGAATGTAATAAATTTGCCATTGATGCATTTTTAATCACTTCTTTGTACTTTTTCACTGGGATTCTTTATTCTGGTTGGATTTATGGAAAAAGTCACACGCTTTAGGAACTACTTGTTCATACAATAATTTATATGCCATCTTTGCCGGCACTTTTAGTAGCTCATAAGATTATTTTTAAGAGTGATTTTAAATGCATTAATCGCGTAAAGAATGAAAATCCGAAATTTATTACCTCAACTTCTAAATATATCTCGGTGTAACACTTTATGGACTTTTTTGTATGGCTTGTGTAAGATGTTGTGTTTCTTTTTTTTTATCACAAGTCTTTTTGTGACGAAAATGTTAGTCACAATTTGACCCATATATTTTTTTTCTTAAATTTCAATCTAATGAGATTCTATCTTAATCCATTAATAATGGGCGCGGATATTCAGAAAAATTTTAATTTGAGATTCTAGCAACTTCCTAATTTGTCAGATGATGTTGAGAGAAGGAGGAATAAAGACTTGGCCTACAAATGATTGTATGAGGATCTTTTTTTTCTCTAGCCGATGAAAGAAATTTTTGCTATTGTTTTCTAAGCGAAATGTTTAATCATTTGCGTGTGTCTAATGCAAAAATTCCAACACCCACAGAGATTATGGTGAAATTGAAGCGTAAAATTTGTCGATGATACATGTTGTATGAAAATTTTGTTACTGTAGATTGTTTTTGTGCTAACCTCTTGACTTGTCGCGTTTTTTTTTCTTTACTCCGCATTACACAGTCCATTACTATTCAGGTAAATCAAAACACAATTGGAATACCAATTAAATTAATAATAATAATGTACCGTTTGGTGGCAGGAGGAGGTAAATACAGAACAAGAAAAAACCGTCGCATTTTTCTGTGAAATTGGGGGGAAAGCAACAAAAAGAGTGAAGTATGTTTTGGCATGATGACGAATAGGAATGTTTAAGGAAAGAATAGAATAGAACAAAAATTGAGAATCATCATAATCACTGTCTCAGGTGGAAAAGAATTGTTCATCATCACCTTTTTGTTTTGTCTTCCAATTTGCGACGTTTTTTGTCGCTTTAATGCTCTCTTTCCAATTTGAATATCTGTCGCGCGGTGTTGTCTGTTGTTGGTCTTGCAAATTAACATCAATTCGGATGATTTGTGTTTTATTTCATACACACACGTGGTGAGAATGAGAGCAAGAAGAAGGATCCCAAGAGATAATTTAACAGAAAAAATTAAATCCAAATTATTGATTGTGGGTCTGCTTTTTTGTGACCCCTCTCTTCTTCTCTTGTGTCGAGTGTCTTTGTGCTGATCTTTTCATCCATCACGCTTCTTTGTCATACAAAAGGCCGGACTGAAGAAAGAATAAACAGTAATGTTACTCACTTGAGAATCATGCTTGACAACTTCCTGAATCCTCCTTCTTTTGATATGTCAAGCAATTTTTACATATTTGGAGGGTTGAAAGAAAGATATTGAGGTGAACTGTGACAGGTAAAAAGGAGTCCATTGTGGATGATGTTTAATTGAACAATATTGTGAAATCGGATACAAAAGAGATCATCATATTTTTGTCCTCATCTTTGCGTGACTTCCTTGTGTTGCAAAGCACTTGGGGGAGACGTGTGCGTCACAGATTCCGGGAATTGCAGTTGAATCGTGTCCAAGAGATACAAGGAGGGTCACTAATCTCTTTGTTACTACTGCGTGATACTTTTTTTTATCTTCTTAAGAATGGCGAAAGAAAAACAACGATTGTGAAATTTAGGACAATTACAATTTCCGGATTTAGTCATAATGTGAATAATCTGATCGATTCCTTAGTAATCCTATGGCTAAGGCCGCCTTTATATTAACACAATCTCTGTCATAAATTTTCCTGTTCTTGAATTGAAGTCCATTAGACTGACCGTTGGCAATAAAGACAAATCGGGAGCGCATCGTGATTTCAATATATTGAGATTGAAAAGTAAAATGAGAGGAAAGAAACAGAGGGTAATCATAAGTATGAAAAAAGGCTAAAATATGAAAAATTCTGTTTGAAATTCGATGAAGTTTCCTCTATAAATTCTACAGAAGAATTTGAAAAAATTTAACATTTGCCTTTGACCTATTCAAATTTTTCAAAATTTATTTAGCGTGCAACCAAAATATGAGATGAATAGCCCTTTTGGAAAACAGCGTCTCGAGGAATTTCCTTATTCTTTTGTCTGAGTTTCCACAACGAGACACATTTCATATCCAATTTTGGGTGAAGACAAACGAGATGTTATTTTTTTGTGCCTTGCAATTGATTTTGCATATGGTCGATTGTGACTCTAATGATCACACAAAAGTATCCACGGAAGTCATGGACAATGACTGCAAGGACAATAAATTCATTCCTCTTTTATAAATTGAGCGTGAATACACGTGAAGGTTAAGAAATTGTGTGGTGTGTTTTCTCATATTTTTCTTCACCACTATAAATTCTTCTTGGCGTTTAACACAGAACCTTTTTTTCTGGTCATACAAAACTCCTCGTGTGAGATTAAAATCTCTCGGCAGGGAGAGAGAGAGGTTGCGAAAAAAGGTAACACGAGAATAAATTCCGCCCCGTGATTCTTCCTTTTGCCATTTTCACTTTCATTTAAGGGAATTCTGGTGGTTATTTAGTCACTGAATATCTCCAAGAATAATGTCGGAAGAATATTATGATCTTCTTTGCATGTGCGCAACATTTTTTTGCATTCAATCACATTTTGATGGTGTCTCACATAAAAACTGGTTATTTATGAATGAACTGCCTGGAAAATTAATAATTTTTCAAGTATATAAAATAATACCGCAGACGAAGTCTTACTCATTGCTTAATTGGCATGACTCATTCGCTAAATGCAACTTTTTTGCAAAATATTTGCCTTCGATCTGAGACATTTGACCATTTAATATTTATTCAATGAACAATAAATAAAAATCTCGAGTAAGTTTATTCTCAATGGGGATTGAAGGCGAAGTAAAAAAGCCCGTTTGATGGTCTTTTCGATTTCAATCTTCAACTTGTGCGGTTCAGATGTTTTGCCAATTATCGTTGTTTTTTTGCCCAAAGATTTGATGATTAATACTTGGGTAAATTAGTTGGAAATTGATGCTCCGAAAAATGAGAATATCACAGGAGAAAATTTCTCGAATCGAAAATGAGAATGATATTATACAAAGAAGTTGATGCGATTTCCGACATCGCACGATATTATCATATTTTTCAAATAAAAGAGATAAAGTAGTGAATTTTAATGATGGCGTGAATAAACTTGAAATTTACTTAAAAACATTTTTTACGTCACTAATTGAAATGAATGTTATAGATAATAAACGCATAAGCTCTAAAGTGCAATATTTTAGGTGGTTTTTACCAAATATGGCTGTTGCTGAGTAATTATTTTGGTCACTTTTATCTTTTTAGTGCAATAGAGAAATTTTTTTGGTAGTCCAACTATTTCTCTATTGAAATACTTTTTCAAGGTTTTTACTATGATTGGTTTTTTTCCACAATTTCTTGTTAATGTTGCAATGCGCAGCCTTTCAAGATCAAATATCAAGAAATTAGCGTACTGCACTGCTGGGTTTTCTCTTCTAAAAGTTAAGATTTCGGCGTAAAATTTCAACCAATAGATGAGTTTTTTATTGCTTGGAATGATTTTTATAAGCAAATTTTGACTTTTTTACCGCCCAATTCTTTCAATGTCATTGACTGTATTTATATTTTTTTCTTCGTTTTTCCTCTTTGTTAGCCATAATATTTTTGTGAACATTTTTGGTGTGCCTTTTGCTGTAATTGATCTGTTGAATTTCCTGGAGGTTTTTTTTATCCCGCCACTTCCAAAAGTAGCAAAAATTTAACTAATTATTCTTATTGAGGGTTTTGATCGATCTTTCAAGATTATTTTCATATACTTGAAGCATCGAGAATGTTTACCACTTTTCAATATTTTTTTTGTTAAGCTTTTTAATTATGATATTCTTTGGTATTTTGATTTCGTGAATACTTGAGAGATGATTGAAGTGTGTATTTTTGCGCCTTGTGAGATAAAAGTGAAGATGATTGTTCAAATTTTCACTTCAATCCGCAATTTTTCATATTCAACCATACATTTTGCTTCATTGTTGATAAGACATGACTTGTAAACGTGAACAGAGAGTACCAAGTGTCTTGTATATAGACAAGAAAGAATGAACAATGTTTGTGTTCAAGGTGTTTCAAATAAACATTTGTTTAATGTTTTGATTATTTTATTTTGAAAAGCAAAAATTTTATATATTTTATTTTTATTTATTTTATTGCCCAACAACGGATTCTAAATTTATTTTTTGAAAAATCTTTTTAATCATCTTTGTGTATCTTCCAACTACCTTGGTCAATCCAACTTCCATAGAGAGACTTGAATAGAGTGGCTTATGTAGAAAATGTATTAGTGATTAGCATAAAAATTTACTGCTTGAGGTAATTTTTGCATTCCGAGTGTGAAAAGAAAAGTTCAGAGTGTAAAGAGAGATTCTATGAATTGATTATATTGAACTTTTTTTTTACCTTCCTCTTTTATCTGTCTGATTGCTTGGGGGTCTTTAAACTCTGCTCACATGTAGAGTGTTTAAAAAATATATATATTTACTCTCGCCTTTTATTTACGGACGTGTCAAAAACACCGTGAATATTGTCATGCAAATTTATTTAGCTGTGATTCTTCCTTCACAGCTTATGATCAGATAAGAATCGTAATTTTCCTGATCGGTCGGAATCTTTGGGGGTTTACGTAAATGTTTTCTGTTGAATGCAAAGAATTCTCTGTGTGATGTGTTTCACATTCTGAGTTGGTCATAAAAGAATCACAGCATCCATAAGTCTGGTGTACGCGAGACTTTTTACGCGCTTTATTTAATTATTTACAATATTTTAAATAGGCGTGAAAGAAAAGTCCTCACAGTGGACAAAATCAATTGTGGAAAAGTCAATAGTAAAGCGTGATTTTATATCTCTCAGCCATGTGGGTAAATTTACCAATTTAAACAATTGTTTGTATTGATATTCAATGGAGGTTAATATATGGTAAAAAAAGATAGAGAAAATATGCGGAAACACAGTTTCAGGGGGAAAACTGAGACTTGTGTGACATTTATGCATAAATTTCTGGTGCGCTTTTGAGGGGAAGTTGAGCTTTTTGTGCTCGTATTTTATGTGTGGATTTTACAAACGTCAATAATAATGAGAATAATTTCAAGATTAACTCTATCTAGAGTGTTTTCGATCACCATCTGAGTCAGAGATGCAAAGTGTCTCACAAACGAAACATTGTGAATGAGATGGAAATGGTAATTTGCATTGAAATGACTATATTGAACATTGAAGATAAAGTGCATTTTTTGATATTTTTATCCATTAATAACACATCCTTATTGTCATTTCGTTTTTGTATATTTCTTTGCTCCTTGATCTTTTTATGTGTGTGTTTATATTTTTTTAGCTTTATTCAATTTAATTGCTTATTCTAATCACAAGTCATGATCTCGAGACAAATTGTCATCTTTGACTTGTATACACGATTTTAATTCTTATTTATTGATCACTATTAAAATGGTTATTGGAGTCCTTGTCTATTTGCACTTGTAGACACCTTAAGGGGAAGTTTGATGAAAATTTCTAAATCATTATTTTTTATTTTCTCATACAATTTCCTGATGTAATTTTTCTGCTGTTGATATCTTTACGTTTTTCATATAGTCACTTTTTTGTCGGTCACTGTAATTGCAACTTTGTCATCCAGAGATAATTGATGCAAGTGAAAATTCAAGAGAGTGTGAAGACTAAAAAAGACAAAGAGAGATTCAAGGCTCTTGGACACGAGATTTCTTTTGAAGTAAAAGACAAAAAAAGAGTCTTCATACACCTTCTTATGGAAATAACGTCCAATCTGCTGTGCAGAAATGCGGTGACACTTGTAAAACCCACCAGTTTTACTGAAGCACAAAATAATTGACAATTATTTAATCAGTTACTTCAATGTGTTAAATGAAATGTATAAGAAAAGTGGTGGTAAAAAAAGAGTAATAAAGTATGAAGTAAATGATCGCGTGGCTGAGCTTATGAGAATTGGGATTCTCTGAAAAATATCCGTTCGTTATTGAGAGATCTTTTAAATTAGTATCGATTGGTTTAAATTAGATTATACGTAGAATTTTAGATAGGACTTATTTCAAAATGTGATTTTTGATCGTAAAAACTAGGACTAGGATACTTTTAAGGAATGTTAAAGTGCAGATTATTTTCTGAATTTCTGGACTCTAATTCGCGTAGCGCCTCTACTCTCCAATATTAGTTTTGCCATCGACTTTGGTAGCTTATTACAGAAGAGCAGGGATTATGAATTCCCAGATGTAAAAATGTGTCCAATGAAAAGTCCTCAGAAAGTGTCACAATCTGTGCAAAATGTTAATTGTGCAATTGATTGATTGATTTCTCTATAAAGTGACATATTGAGGAGAGATTGAGAAAATTATTCACACATTAAACATACTTTGTCAAGGAAATTTTTAGCGAATGAGCATTAGGTGATGAAATGAGAAAAAAATTAGTAAAGTACATATATAAGTTTGTGGTCCAAATTAAAGAAATGTATAACTGTTGATTAAGTGTGACAGTGAGATAAGAAGAGAAATTGGAGTGATACACATTTTTCTTAATCCCTCACGATTTTACAGTAACAATTGTGAAGAAATGCTTTGATATCCCCCCCCCACCGGTTAATGAATAAAAATCTTGTAGGCGAAATTTTTCATCAATTCATCAAAAAGAAGATGACAAAAAAAGTGGCGAAGAAGAAATGTTACAAATAAAAACGGAAACACGGATTTACCTCAATTATTTTTTTCTCTCATGCAATTGAATAATATCTGAGTCATAAGTGTATCGTGAACTTCTTTTTTTTCACACCTTCTCTATATTCAATAAATATGGGTAGACCTTTTTTCTATCTGTGCAACATCACCTCCAAATTCAATGAGAGTGAATGAGAGAGTAACTATAAGAAAAAAAATCGTGAAATTTTTGCTCTGATTTTACTATTTGAAAGTGATTAATTAATTTTAATTTAGTCGACTTATGTGTAATGAATTATAAATTAATCACCATTTTTCTGCGGTGTGCATAAATATTTATAAAAGCAATGCGGTGGTGAGATAAATTTTAATAAATTACTTAACTTTTTGATACACAAGAAATGAGAGAATTGATCGCAAACTGATAAAGAAGCAGTTTAATTGCGAGGAATAAAATAAAAAATATAGTATAATTAATTTACACAATTCTTGAATCCTGCTCATTTAGCAGGTTTTTTTTTTCATTGACTGGTAAATTCAATTAAAATTGCTTTACATTTATACATTGTGCGACTGATTAATTATTTTTTGCACACATCTGTATTGTAGATTTGCAATTGTCGCTTTATTCAGTTGGAAGACGCGCATTTGTGATTGAGAAATACTTTTCATGACAAGTCTCATCACTTTATTCATGATAATTATTATTTTCTCCTTTTTCCTCCACTTGGAACGCATCCTTTAGAGCCAAAGTTGGAACGATGCGGCGAAGTCAGTGGAAAAAAGGCTAGATGGGACAATAATAAAAGAAAAATATTATGTTAGTATTTATGAAAACTTGTTTAATTTTCTTGTCTTGACACCGTATAAGGTGGGTTGTGTTATTTCTTGGTGATGTTGCCACTTCAATGAAAAAGAGCAAAATGCATCGCAAAGAGAGTCTCTGCTTTAAAAATGTTTTGTATATTATTTTTCACATCGCAAATATTGTGTCTGGAAATATTTTTTCTCACATTATTCTCGATGGAGAATAAAATAGTTGCTTGCAAATAAAAATCCTAAATAAAAATGAACATTTTTATGGCGTAGAGGAAAGAAAAATATATAATTGTCAGAAAAACATGTATTATTGTTCGTGAAATTGCATTTTTCACTTATTGGGCAAGTTGGGGGAGACATGAAAAGAAATATCTTATTGTTACTTTTTTTCACGTAATTTAATATTTCACCATATGGAATATTTGTGATGTTTTATTGTGATCCTCTTGATCTTTTGCCATTACCATCCACTATTCTAGAAGCTTGATTGCGTTTATTTGGTCTTCCGATCACATTGAATTTCAATGGTTAATTCAACCTGACTCCAAATTGCAATTTTATGAAGTCATACGTCTACTCAACTATATTTATCTTCATTTTAATATTACTGGAAATTGCTACTTGTGAGGATCATAAAATAAGATCAGAGGCACAAAAAAGACGATATTACCTGTCATGAGTTTTCAAGGAAAACTCGGGCAATTTTTGTGATTTGACGTTGGTCAGATGGACTAAAAAAAAAAGAGCAAAAGTATATTGAGTAATTAATGCACAGTGAATTAATCTCTCTCAATGGTCATTGAGAAAATTAAATCCCAGATAAAATTTTAAGAAATCTGCAAAGTCTCTGAACTAAAGAAACTCCCAGAAACTTTTTATATGAGGTAATTAATTTATGATGCCCAAAATATTGGAATATTATGATATTATTTCCCCAAAATTAATGATCTAAATTCCCCAGAAAAATTCCCCTTGTTCTGAACTTTAATCGCTAATTATTGCCATTTACCTGGAGATATTTTCGGAGGTGTTTGTGCAGTGTCATGAAATGCCATGAATCCACCATTGAGGCAGTAATTTTATTGCTTTGCTGGCTATGGTTAGGCTTGAACGGTGTGTGCATCTGGTGAGGAGGATGAAGAACAAGGTTATCCTGTGCTCTTGATTGAATATTGTATGCAAAAATTGTTGGGAGTTGAGAGCACAAGAGAGCCAACAATATATGGGTGAAAATATTGCAAAGTGGACAAATTAATATTGTCAGTATGGCTCTTGTCTCAGCTTTTGACGATTGTGTGTTGTGTCTCCGTGGCTTTAATCGGAAATTACCAAAAAAAGCGATATGGAAAGAAATTGTAAAGAGTGAATTAGGTGTCTGTGACCTAATTAATTCCATTGACCTTTAAACATCTTGGATAAAGTGAGAAAAGATGATTCACTTGAGATGATTATATTGCTTTTATGGTATTCTTTTCATCATCGATCTTCAGATTATGTTACAAGCGTGAATAAATAACACCAGCCAGAGACTGTGCTGTTTTTTTTTTTGGATAGGGATCTTGGTGCTGAAAATAAAGATATTAAAGGGGTGGGTTGATAATTAAAGTGAAGCTTAATGGAAAGATTGCTGAGACAGGGTTAAGTAATATCAAGGTGGTATTAATGAACTTGAGTGCAATTTCTGTGATATCATACTTTGATGAGTGGTTTTGTGACGGAGAATTTTGCCAGCGAAATTAAAAGGAATTTAATCTTTGGCGCCGAGATAATTCAATGGAGTCTCTTATCAAGAGAATTTCACAAAATTCTCTTATTTATACAATTGTTACATATATAATAGCCCAACCATGTCTTGGTAGCAACATCTTAGTTCATCAGGAAAGTTGTTTTAATGAAAATGTGATGATAAAATGAGTGGAATAAGAATAGGAAAAAAGATGTCTTTTATTATATCCACTAGAGAACATAAAAATTGTCACAAAGTTCGCCTCTAAATCCAATTATGGTGAGTCTGAGTGTCACGTAACTGATATTCAAGTTCAACATAATTAAATGGGAAGCACAATAAAATAGATATATAAAAGGCACATTATAGTGACATTTTCTCTCTCCTTCTTTCTAATTTCATTTCAATCATTTGTGGACGGCTTTTTCTCAAAGGTGTTTTACCCACCTTTTCAAACACAAATGCTTTTTTTCGCTCACTTTTTTTCTCTCTTCATCTCAGTCTGTCACTTATTAGTGTTGCGTGTGGTGTGAAATATATTTTTAGTATTTTTAGGATAAGGTTGATGTATTATATATATCTTCTTCCTCATTAATTAAGTAATAAGCGAAATGGTTGCTCATTATGTGTAAGTGAAAATGACGCACACGTATGACGTTGTAGGTGTTGATTTTAAGTTATAATAATTTCTCTGAGTGTATAGTTCTTTAAAGTAAAAAAAACTCTCACTTAATGATAAATGTGTAACGGGGTATATTATTGAAAATTAATTTAAAAATTCAACATCATTATTGTATTTATTTTCTTTACGATTATTTTCTCTAATGACGTGTCTGCAATGAGAAAAATGACTGTTTCGTCTGCACCACGCACATCATTTACCCACTGAGGTCTTTCATCAATCACACGCCGTGTTTTGTTGGTGCTATGATGACTCTTTGAGATGGCAAATCTCATTGTTATGCTTCCCTCTTATTACTGTTAGCGGTGAAATGGGTGTTTGCGAATTGTACACTGTCTTTTTTGCGCTTCACTCCTCAAAAAAATATATATTCTTTCGTCGTCTGATTCACTGGGTCGCGTCTCCTATAGATTTATATTGCACTTATTGAGTTTTTGAGTGGAAGAAGGTGTTATGGGTGGTGATACGTTTGTCCTACATTTCTCAAGTCGACGAAGGCGATTTTTTTGCACATGGAAATTCATCACTCAAGAATCTTTTGTGTAATATTCTAGAGAGAGGATGTAACAAATCTATCAATCTGACTTTGGGTGATCTATTTGTAAATGTTGATTTCTTTTTACGCTTGACTCGATGAATATTAAGATGTTGGGTGGAAGATGCGTGTCAGATGAAATGACGCAAAAAAAGATCTCTCAGTCATTCCTCAGAAGAAAAATAGATAAACCTCAATTTCAAGTTCCTTCATCATAAAAGTTTATACACTCAAAAATTGTACTTAAGCATTTGTTATTTTTTTCTTACTAAGTGAGCTTTAATAAAATTCCAGTAAAATTATCTCGTTGACATGAAATGTCGTATTTCGGAAGTTAATGTCAACAAATTTATTTAAGTCAGCATGTCAACATTGTTTCAATTATAGTGAATGATGAAAAGAGGTGCAAAAAAGTGCTACTCTTAAATGTGAGGAAAGGTTAAACCGCAATATGACCTCACCTTCTGGATGGCTTAAAGTTTAGCCTAAGAGATTTGTCTCAATGTCAGGTCTTATGGGAAAATTATATGAAGATCAATGAAAAGAAATTGTAATAAAATTTTCTAAATTTTAATCTTAAAAAAAAAATACGCAAAAAAAGAATTTTTAATAAAGTTTGAAATTAATTAGTAAAAAAATCCATGATTTTTTGTGCAAATGTGGAAAAATTCCGGCCAATGTTCTTGATGAATCTTCTATCTGGAAATCTTCTCCAACCCGTAGGTGTTGAAGTTGACCTAATTCTTATGAATAACTGAAGGCTTGAATGATCCATCATCTTCTATCTCTATTGAATTGTGATTAATGATATAGTTAGGGTCTTCAGTCGTTACACTTGACCTTAAGGAGAATTGCTTACAATGACAAAATATATATGTAAATTCTATTTCTCATAAGTTAGGTAAACTTTATTTTCATATAAACCACCCAAAAACTGAGACTACTTCACTTTTGAGAAATGTAAAAAAAGAGGTAATAAATTTGCTTACCTAGGAGCAATGTTCTGTTAAGTACATGAACAAATGTTTGCCTTTACTACGATTTTACCGTTTTCTCATGACACACAATCATCTAAGGCAAATTTTGGTTTGAGGTTTAAATTGAAATCCCTGTGACTAATTATCACTTATTCCTCTTTTCTTCCTTTCTCGATTCACCTAAAAGTATTTCAAGGAGCTTAAGAATTCGGGCAAAGTTCTTAAGCTCATTTTTTCCACCTATTGTGTGTTTTTTGTGAGTTTAGGGGCTTGTCTTTCGATGGAGTATGTTGATTTTGCGTGTTGAGCTAAAATTGCGAGGGTCTCCTCCTCATCTTTCTCTCTCATGTCTGGAGAAATCATATAGCCAAAGATTTAACTCCGCGAAGCTCAATGGCCCAGTGGTGGGGGTAAAACCTCTGAGAGAGAGAAAGAGAGTTAAAAGTTGATGATGGAGTTGAGAGGCTTTTTCTTGGACTTTTTGCTTCTTTTTTATTTTTTTTAAATCTTTAAAATAGTGAATGTGATGGTAAGACGGACGGTTACTTTTGAGTCACAGTACAGTCACATACGCTACACGCTGATAGTCTCTCTCGCGGATTGTGTGCGTGTGTGTGTTGAAAGTCCGGAGACTCCAACAACACAACAACCTCAAGTGATTGAGGGGATTGCGGTTTGGTGAGAACCTCCAACCAGTTCAGTATCACCGACTGGTTCCATGCAGAAGGCAGCAGTGTGAACGGCACACTCCTTCTGCAGTTTTACATGGAAGAAGAAGTGCATTTATAGATGAAGTTGTTGAGAAGTTCAAGTGAGTTCTAAACAGTGAGATTCCTTCAAAGTTCTTATTTAAAACTTTTTGTGAAAAATATTATTTTTTTTTGCAAAATTTTCCATTTAATATGATGGTTTTCGTCCACCTCATTGGGAAATTTCAATCAGACTCAGAATTGTGCTTGGGAGAAAAAGTTGAATCACTATTATAGTTTGTTGTTTTCTCTATGGTATTTTCTCTTGTGTGAAGAAGAATAAAGATATGGAGTCACATTTTGCAATTGGAAAAGCACGTAGAGAGAGCCGTTTTCTCTGAGTCATTGGGGGGAATATGTTTGTCTGACAAAGAATGGGTCAAACCTGCAAAAGTGTCATCCTCAGGGGGAAAAGACAGATGGTCAGAAAAATAGAGTCATGTTGCGCGCTTCTCTTGCCTCAATTTTAAGCAGTTGGTCGTTGAAGATTTGTTTGTCCGAAATATTTGCATTCAGTTTGCGTGTCTTTATTTTTTTTATCTCTCATTTTTGCAAATTTGCACTTTATACATTTTTTGTGGCTCAAAAACTCTGTTTGGGCTCGCTTAAAATTTAAGCTCGTCGCAATTGGTGCGTCAGATGAGTGTTTCTTGATCTCCAGACACTTAAAATTTCTACCTTGTGAATCATGCAAATCAGAGGACAAATTTTAATGTTGCTTTTTTTCTGCAGAGAGAAGAAAGTTTCACTGTTTTTTTTTCGGTGCACATGTTTGGTCACTGAGAAAATGATCTCGAAAGAAAGGGAAAAATCAACATGTTTTATCTCTTGTTCAAGTTAAACTTAAAATCAGCAAGTTTCGAATTTATTTCTTGTTGGATTGTTTTTTCTTCATTCCATGCGAGTAAAGTTCTTTGCTGTGTCTCTTGAAACATTGTAAGATTTCACGGTGTGGTTGCAATTTGCTCTGGCCAGAGAGGAGGTTTGAAGTGAAAGGGAATCAAAAGAGAAGAGATTTTAACAACAAATATCAATTGCACGATGTGACTTTGAACTTTGCTGAATGACAACAATTGGTTGTTGATGTATTAAAATAAGAGAAAAAAAAAGAAAACCACAGTGAGAAAATGGAAGTGTGTTGTCGTGTATATATTTCCTTTTTTTGCAACGTGTCTTGTCGCTATTTGCCTTTTCAATACACTCCTTATCAAAATTCAATCGAGTAGATACATTGAACACCGTTAAAGAGTGATTCAAGTGAACCCAGACAAGGAAAGCACTGGTTAAGGAAAAAAATACACAATCAAGAAAGAATTCCACAATAGAATCCATGATATTGACACAATTTTTTACTATTTGTTCTGCTTCTTGTTTCTCTCTTCCTTTTTGCTATCGCTCTATTGACTTATAGACACGTTGGCCTAATTTCTCACCTTTTGTGTGTGAGAAGGTGCAAAAAAGGCGGATAGAATTGCAATGGGTAGACATATAGTAGAACATTGCGTAAAATCACCATTATTGAGATAGGGGGATTTTGAATGCTATCAGAAGCAACGAGAGACATATTAATCCCACTTAGGTATAATTTTCCTTATAGAAAATCTCAATTGCAAAATTCCTCTTTTGCGTGTTTTCAAGACAAGCAGAGTTGGAGTAAAAAGGCGCGGAAAAAGTAAATTGTGTGAATTATTTTTTTGCCTATCTCGTGATCATTGAACCTCGCAGACACAAGGGTGTGTCAATTGTACAAATAGTGTACAAAGTTTGAAGAGAAATGGAAAAAGATAAATTTGATAAGTTTTTAGAGCTTTTAGAGAAATTTTTGATAACATGATTTTTGAACTTTACAAGTTTTTGCAATTTCTAAAAAAAATTTAAAATTTTTTAGAGCTTTGCTAGAAAAAGTTTCTTTTTCAAAGCTTTTTACAAATGATCCAAGATGTTGGAAAAACAGTTGATTAATGTAGGTACATCTTTCGTCCATTGTCTTACCCTTGCTGAGATGAAGAGGCAAGAAATTCTCCAGTCAATGCGGAACAAATTGTCTCTTGGTTTCTTGCAATGTGAGACATGAAGGTATTTGCGATTGTTTTATTGTTTAGATAGATGTCAAAGGTGTTTGATTTACCTGAAATAATTAGAATCAAGAGAAATTTGATTGTTTTTTGCTGAACAAGATCATTTCTCTGGTGGAAACTTTCTAATTGCTGTCAATTTTTTTCTTCTCGTATAAAGAAGTTTTTGAGCACAATTTAACGTCTGATTGATATTCTTTGTCCATATAAGGAGGAATTGCCATCATGTAAGCCTTAATTGATTTCAATTTAATAATCCTCTAAAACCAATCCATTGTACTTTGTAAATTAGCTAAAGTGAGCACCATAAATGCATTGTGGAGAGAGAATTGGAGAGAGAAAATATAATAAGAATTCACTGCCATAAATTTTGTGATATTGAATAGTTTTTTGTTGTTGCCTTTTTGCCTGCGTAAAAACAGCGCACAATGATAAATGATTCCTAATGGTATCCGGCGCAGAGAAATAGTGAAATGTGATAAAGAGAAGAAAAAAACATTTCAAGTCATAAACAATACGACAATATATGAATTTATATCGAAAGCAAGTGCATTTATTAGGAGTCTTAATTAGTGTGAAGATAAAGCAGGAGAAAAAAAAACTGCTGAGGAGTTAATCAATTTACACACCAGAAAGAAGTCTTGGAACGCACTTAACGATGTCTAGTGGGCAAATATCCGTTCAACAGAGGCCATACAGCTCTTTTCGCTCAACGACGAAATACAGCGCATTGACGAGTTCGCCGGTGCTTCTTGGGATACGGGTGGGTTCTCTGGGGAGTAGCGGTAAAAGTGTTAGACAGTTTGCTGGAGGTGTCGGTGGAAATAGCGGCAAGAGTGATGAGGAGATCAAGAGGCGGGTGCCATTGACATGCAGGAAATTGCCACCGGACTCTCCGACACTCGTCACAACACGCTGGCAACAAACTCAACGGCCCACTGTCACGTATCGTGTGTCAAATCGCTATCAACAGGTGAAGGCAATTGTTGATACAAGATGGACAACGAGTAGTGATAAGACACCACCATGCTCTATACACTCGAAATCGCCAAATGGCAGCAGTGGCACTTCGGTGGAGTCCATTGTGCCCAAGTATCGTGGAGCTGTTGTGACGAGTGGGAGTCAGAAGCGTGCCTATCAGACGAATTTGGCGGGAAAATCGACGAAATTCTTCAACAACGGCACTAATAGTGTTGCTGTTCAGAGGAAAAAATCACCCACACGACGAGATTTTCACATGAAGGATGTGGAGAAGAAGACTCAGGCATTCTCCAGCAAATTCCCCCAAGGGATGCCCTTTGAGGAAGAATTCTTTCGTAGTCGACGCTCCAACTCGGGTGGAGTGTCGAGTAATTATAGCAGCTACAGCAACTACGAACGACAATCATCGACTTCGGGTTTTGAAGATGAATTCCATAGGAAGCCATCAAATGAACCACTATATGTGGACTTTTCCAAGAGCATTCCGTCATCATTAACTCCGGACTCGAGCTGTGTGGACGATGATGTTGACGGAGCGGTGGATGAGAATGGCAATCCAACGGGTAAAAGTAAGAATTACAGGGCTGATGGTGATGTCTACTATAGCTTCGAGAGTGGTGGGAAGCAGCGTCTCATTGTGCAGAACAAACCGATGGTGTATGTGGCTGTGGCGTCGTGGGTTCCCAAATGCAATACCGATCGAGTGGTGGCCACCACAATTGGCAATCGGAGTGGCGGCAGCGATAGCATTGAGGAGCCCACGACACATGTCAAGAGGTAAAGAGAAAAAAAATCCCATTCAATTTTTGCATCTCTGCAAATTTTTTTTAAAAAGCTATTTTAGCGAGTCTCTCGCCAATATACTGTAGAAAACGCGCGGTTTGTTGAAAAAAATTCCACTAAAATAATGTGTATAATGAGACTTTTTCTGATGAATCTTTGATGTCAGTGGACATTGTTGAGGTGCTTTTGCAACATTGAGGTCAGAGACAAGAGCAAATGTACCAAATTTTCGCAATCTATTTAATTTTATGGTGTTTTTTTATAAGCTGAATTTGTAATTAGGGGAATAGTAGTAGGATTTTTTCGAGCAAAAAAATTATCATAAGATTTTCCATTTCCACACGAAGGGATGGTTAAGTAAAGTTCGGACATATTCATAAGATATTCTTCGACAATTTCATGCGTTTCTGTGTAAAATTGACTAAAAATGAAGAAGAAGAAGAAAGCTTTTAGTTTTCAAAATGGCGGAAAATGGCAAGAAATATTTCCTTAAAAATTGTAAAATCTCTTCAGCCATCATCTTTTCATCTTTCGATTTGGTAATTCAGTATTTTTCCTCAAAGTCTCCTTCTGCAAAGATGATCAATTTTTTTGCGAATTATTTCTTACAGTGTAAATTATGCCTTTATAGATTAAAATCTTCAATATCACAAGGATTTTACTGAAGTAAATCTTCACCATTAACTCATGATTTATTTATGCAAACGTCCACTGTGAAACAATGTGTTATTATTACTGATTAAATAATTTGGCCTTTCTCACGTCGTGATTTCATTAAAAAGTAAAAACCACACGAACATTATAAGAAAAACAACAATGAAATTGAGAAAAACACCGCCCTAATTTATTTAAAATTGCAGACTTTTCACGTTAAACGCGATGGTGTAAAAATTTCACAACATTATATACTTGAGCATTATCCGACATTACCTACCGGGTGATTTTTTCTTTCCACGACATATGAAGCTCACCATGCAATGAACAGTGTCATTTTTCACATTAATGATTGAGCAGATTTTCGATAAGGTCATTTTATAACATCGAGGGTGGCTCTCAAGTGGGCAAAGAGTGATTGAAATTTTCGATAAAACTCGACACTTGCACACCTTTGGCAATGAAAAAAGAAACATTGTAAAAAGTGTGTGTATGATTTTCTCGCAGATTTCATAAGTTAATCTCCTGTGCATATGGAGAAATTTTCAATTAATTCCTGCGTTCGGTGTATCATTTATCAAAATCACAGTCATTTGACAGGCTTTTGTAATTAATTTTAAAATTCAACCTCAAGTAGGTGATTTATTTAGTGGAGGGAAATGTTATTTTTTTTTTAAATTTTTAATTGTACTGAGAGAGAATTATTGTTTGTGACCCTCAATTGACAAATCCATTCATTCATCTGAGGATATTTTTCATCTTCTCAAGAGGAATTTTATTACAATTTTTTTTGCTCTTTTCATAAAAGTATGTGACTTTGGATGTAAACAGAGTATTAAATGATGGTCATTTATTGTGCGCTATCCTCAAAGTCTTGATGCAATTTATAGAAATTGATTAATGCACTCCCCAAGTGGTTTCTCCTGTGTTGGAGGCTCTCTATTAAATTACAAATTGTCTAGATGATTTTTTTTCTTCTATTTTTGGCGGGAAATCCTTGACAATCGTTTCTCATATATTGCAAAAGCAAGAAAACTGTAATGTGTTTGTTTACTGAGGAATGAAGTAAAATACAGCATGGAGAGACGTTGAGAATTGACGGCGCGAATGTATGTGTGTGTGTGTGTGCAAAGAGTCAATAGAATTCATAATTTGCAATGAATAGAAATTTTATAATTTCCTGTATCATTGACATTCATTGAAACAATTAGATGGGTGGTTTTTTTTCTTCAATAAACCTCTTTTCGGGACGATGTGTTGGGTGATGTTTTACAGAAGTTGAAGTGAAACTGGATCTGTATATTTCAATTAGTCTCAATGTCAGTGAAGCTTTTATGCTTCGGTGTATGTGAGCATATTTTATGTTGTTTTTCATAGTGGATTTCTCTTGAAGAGTTTTTTTTTTATACTTTATACTTCTTGTACTCAAATATCACGCTTCTGAAGTGATCTTTGTGGATTTCGATATGGAAATTGTGAAGAAGAATTGTTGGTAAAAGTTTTGGTAAAAGTCATCCAAAGCAACAACTGGTTTTTAGTCTCTTAATGTGTTTTTCTTTTTTGTTATATTATCAAAATCAAGTGAAAAAGAAATCTGTGTAGGAAAACTACTTGTAAGAATAAATATTTGTATATAAATAACTTCGATAGACTTTGTGCATGTAGGAAAATTGATTTGATCTCTTCTATAAATATTCTTGCTCCACATTGCAATTTTGCAGACACTCTTCGTTGCCTTTGAGCATGTAAAAGTCTCTCGGCAATTGTATTTCTCTTCAAAACCACCCACACGTGCGTTTTATTCTCCTTTCTATTACATGCAATTATTGCAAAATTGTGGCGCATTCGCATGCAAAAATTAATATCTCTTTTGACGAGAAATTCTAACAATTAAACTCTGGCTGTGAATTGCGTTGAGTAAAAAAATGAAGCTGCCCGGGAGTTGAAGAAAAAAATGTATCTTTCATACAGTTTTACCATATTGAGCTCTCTGCTGTGTCTGAATGACAAAATTGGTGAGACAGCGCACCACATGAATAATTTTAATTGTGATTCTTACATATTTTTTGCTCCTGAAGACATGAACATGACTTCTTGAAGTGGCTGGAGGAGAAAAAATACTAGCTCAACATAAAAAGTTCTTTTGTACCCCCACTTTTGATGCATATAGAATGATGTATTGCGCGAAAAATATTTGGGCCAAGTGTCGGGCCAAAGAGGAAGAGTGGTGATCGTAAAAAATGAGACCATAATGAGGGAGACGAGAGGAAAATTAAAGGCATTACCGTAAATGGTATTGGGCTTTCCATTCATCCAACTAAATATGCAGAAACAGTGTGTGAGGAGATTTTGCCGATATTAATCAGCTTAATGCTTTTTTATCGATTTATTAGCTCTAGGATTGGATGTATATTCTTTTTTTCACACTGAATCGTGACTTATCAGTCAAAAGCCTCAATCTATTCGATAGAATTATGTATGGTGGAGAGAAGTTCAGTGTCTGTAGAAGGAAGGAGGAAGTCCATAAATGGCTTTAAAGTGGATTGAATGAAACGTGTAATTTTTATTATTTGTGTTGATGAGGGTGATGCCTCGAAATGCTCCTTCATTAGTCAATTGACTTGATAAATGTTAATCACCGCGTTACAATGCAACAAAGAACATGTCAAAATATAAACTTGAAGATCATGTCGAGAGGCGCGCGATTTCTTTGTGGGGCTTCAGGGAATTATTTTAATATTATGTTTGTCAAAAGTTGCGCCAAAAATATGTTTTCCCGGAAGAGAACTTAACAATCCTCATATCTTTGTTGATGGATCCCCATAAAAGAGTCAATAATTGCAGTTTTGATCAGACTTTTCTTTTGATGCAAAAATAAAATCATAAAAACTCCGAGGCTCAAAAAAAGATAAAAGAGACTTTTTGGTGACATTCCATCCATTTACGGTAACTTTCACACATTTTTTTTCCATCGCGGCAAGAAATCCACAACCAAAGAAGAACAAGGTGAAAGAGAGAATGAGAGAGAAAGAAGTGCGACGATATAAGAAAACTAATTTAATCACTGAATTGTGTGTGATAAATTATCAAATAAACACGAATATCACTTTCTATACGGCATGTTTCACGGAGTGTAAATTTTTGATGTTGATACTTTTTCATGGAAGTTGGTCACCACAGCGTACAATGTTTTGTCTTTCAATTGAAAGAGAAAAGGTGTAACGAGTTTTTGGGATCAGTTTGTGTTTATCTCGTTTAGCGAAATTATCCCAGATACAATCATTGATTACGGCTTGGCAAAAAAGGGGGACCAGAAGTGGAGGCTTTTTTTGTTGTAATTATGAAAATTTTTAAGACATCTCACAAAATTAATTGAATGACCTTAGCGGAACAGTATGATGTTGATTGTTGGTATTACGAGTAGTTTTTATGTTTTTCCATCTTGTTGCCAAAGAGTTGAGGAGCGACTTTAAATTCATTTCACTTTTTTGCCTTGATGGTGTTTCTCGCTTCAATTCAAGTATAATATTTCTGTTCATTACTTCTTAATTTCATCATTCACGCATCTCGAATTTTCACTATCGATGGGAGATATAATCGTAATGGGTGAAAAAGAGTTGATGTGTGGAAAAAAAATCTCATTTTCTTAATGACTCCTCGTGGACTCTCGCGGGCAAGTCAAAGAAGTCGTCTTTTTGTCAAATATTTACCCTTTTACTTAACATTTTTATAGAGTCTCGAAAGAGTTTCATTTTTTGGGCAAAAGTGTGAAGTAACACTAGTTTTCAGTTTGTTTGACGAGACAATATTGAAGGTGCAAAATTTTGTGTGAAATTTCAAATGTTCAACACTTTTCATTCTCATTAAATGGCCAGTGGCTCTTTGTTGGCGTGAATGATGATAAATTGTGGCGGAGTGAAATTTCTTTTTTTTTGTCAACATGTTTTAGCTCCTTGTTCTCACCCGCACATTCTTAATTCGCGTGCACTTTGCCTTCAATTTGCAAAAGATCGCGATCTTTTGCATGACACCATTTAACGGTAAACTCATAAATTAATTATGTAGGTCAATTGGATTTACTTCTTGCCCAGGAAATTTGCGTTTTTCAATGTTTTTCCATAATTCTTGACATAGTCTTTCGCGGAATTTATATAGAGAGAGTCTGAAGATTCTTAAGTCCATCAGAATCTTGACACGCAAAAACGATGCGTGTTTCGCTCGCAAGAAAGACGATCTCTTTAGCAATTAATGTCGAATATGAAATTGATTCTTTAAAACATTTCCCACTTTTTCTGACGTTCTTGAAAACGGTACCAGAGAGAATGAAAGAGTGGTTTCAATTTTCACACCAAAAGTGTTGTAAAAAGCTCTTCGTTATTGACTTTTTGTTCTCTTCAGTTTGAGTACACTTTTTTTGTAGGTATATGTTTGTTTGTGTTGATGGAAGAATCTGCGTGGGAGAATTAGATCTCTTGCGGGAAATCATTTAAAATTCAAGGCGAATTTTTGTGCAAGTTGTGAAAAATCAACATTGGTCCTCGATTCACCTAAAATGTGTCCCATTTTTTGCTCATTTCATAATATTACCAGTGCAATATCTTGGCTTTAACATAAACGGTGTGGCATAAATTGAGGAAATAGGAGAGAATTTTAAAGTGTTTTTTTATTCTTACCCTCACACTAAGATTGATCACTTGTGAGCCTCTTTTAGTTTCCATGAGTGTCTAATCCTCTGAGATATTTAGCCTGTGTGACTATTTTTCAGACCACTTTTTTCACTTTTATTTCATCTACTTGTAATTATTATTTTATTGTTTCACTCACCAAATAGAGACAAAGCGGCTTTTGATCTCGAAAAATCAAAAAGTCTATTGACTTTATGAGTTGTCTCTCCTTCTTCGCCAATTTCTTAATTTTGTTGACTCTCAATACAGTACTTTGTGTGTGTGTGTGAGTCAGTCAAAATCTTGTCGTATGGAACTTGTCATTGACTTCTTGTGATATCATTCAATGGGGATTTCGTTCATCTTTTCCATCGAGATTTGTATATACATATTATGGTTTGAGAAAAACCAGAAAGTGGATACTGAAATTTGTCTCTAATAGTTTCCCTCTCTATATCTAATTTGCTAAAATGAGATCTTGAGTGAAATCATTTTAATTAATGGGACACTTTTATTGTGCAATAAATACACCGGCGTCTCTGAGATTTTTTGGCCGTGTGAAACACTGTGTGGCACGTTGACATGCGAGATTATGTCATTTTCAACAAGACAATATAAGACAATCCTTAACAAGTTTTACTTTTTTTGCGAAGCGACTTATGGGTGATTGAAGTTGGGAGTCAGAATCGAAGCTAGATCATTTTGATTGATCTTTGACCTTTGCATGTAAATATTTGGGATTAAAGATTTGTGGCTGCTTGTCAAGATTTATTCAAATCTCGATGCTCTCGAATTTAACGATGTCGTAAAGTCATCTCTTAAAACATTGTCGTTAACATATCAATCACTATGTTGGGAATTAAAAACATATTAAGATGTAACTACAGATACCCTTCGTAACCTAAAGACTATTAAGTAGTTACTGGCGCAGGGAGGGAAGAAATTCACATAATCGAAAGACAAGAGATCAGCGTTGGTAAAATTTCCCAAAAATTAGGCAAATTTTAACACATTTTGTCCAAAAAAATTTATAATTGAGGACGAATTTGTACAATTTTAGTTAAAAATTGGTATTCTTACTTTAAAATTCCCCAAAATTAGATAAATTCAACAAAATTTGCCTAATGTTAGGCAATCTGACACGGATGTGCCAGAATTTAGGCAAATTCTCACATTGACAATCTAATAAACTGTTAAAATCATCCAATAGTTAACTACTGCATATTTTCGATAACTTTTATGTTGCAAATCGTGGGAATATACTTTGTAAAACTTTTGTTATAAGACTCTCTGTCGACAAAGTGATTTCTTATCGGAATTGTGAGAGCCAAAGAGGAAAATAAATTCGCTCTCTTGGCTGGGTAGAATCTATGTTAGGAAGTTATCAGTATTCTGGGGTGACGTACCCGAGAGATCAAGCAAAAAGGAAATTAATAAAAAAAAAAACAGACTGAGAGAAATGTCTGAGAGGGAGAGAGAAGAGATAGTGAATTAAAATAGGGAAGCTGCAGTGTGAATTTCAGTTGAATTTGTCATTTTGTACGATCATGCCATTTACATATGTTGGGGGACTTTCGTTTCAAATATAATTGCGATTGATTGAATTTGTGCCAATGCGACTTGAAAAATTGTGTTTGGATCTCTCTATATGAGAGTAACAGCTCTTTGCAAAATAATTACCTACGTGTTACATGAATTATTGCAATGTGGTGCTACAAGTTTCTTCAGTTGTTTTGCATAAAAGTGGAGAAGGGGCGATTGTCGATGGAAGATGTACTGGAGAATAGTGGAAAAGATGTGGAAGATATTGTCAATAGTCTTGATATAATTCAACCGTATATTATTTTGGGGTTTTATTTGGTTGAATTTTGGTGATTAATTTATTGTTGTTTTTGCAGCTACGATAGATCATCGCGTCGGCACAGAGAACGCTCCAAGAGATCCCATCATCGGCGTAGTCCAACGTCAGGACGTAGGAATTTGAGACATCGTCACAGGGATGAGAGATCGCATAGTAATTCACGGCGTCGCTTCCGGGAGAGGGACCGAGCGAAAGAGAGGGAAGAAAATAGGATAACACCAGTCAAGGTAAAACATTTCCATTTTATATGCAGGTTCCCAACTTTCCCAATGTTTATTTTTTTTAACAACTTTCCGGATACCCTTTTTTATGAATCCTTAAATCCCTTATCCTAATCCCTATGATATACTGTTTAGTGTTAAATGTTTTATTGGTAAATATTTCGTATTAATGAATTTTCCCTTTTATTGATATTATACATTTAAATATCTATATTTTTTTTCCTTTGCGATGGAAAAATTGCAAAACAATGGAAAATTCTGCCAAATCATAAATGCAACGAGAGAAAGAAATTTTTCTTATTATTTCAAGTATGAAGTGAAATTGATAAGGATGGAAAAAAGAAATATTTTGACTATAAACAATTTGTGTGTGTGTGAATGTTTCTCTTGATAGTCTATCGATTGCAACATAAGAAAATGTAGTTGAAATTGTTAAGTGATCGAGATGATCTCTCGATAGTGATTTTCATCGGGCGAAAGTACTTTTAACTGCGACTAAAAATAGTTTGTGTATGTTTTCCTTTAAACACACACAGTGAATGTGTGTTTTGTGAGTCTTGGCAAATGTTATTTGAAAGATGAAAAATCGATGGCGTCTCTAAGTCATCTCATTTTGTCTCTCTTTCTCAATTAAAATCGCTTGAGACTCTCGAGTCAATAAATTAGAGATGATAGAATATATCAGGAGGGTGTGAAGATGACCAATTGAATGGCAAACAATGGTATTTTAACTCAATATCAAATAAATCATATTGAATTAACTTCAATATTTATCCAACTAATAAGTATTTGATGTATTAGTCAAAGATCGCGTGCACTTTTCATCCTCCACAATGTAAAGATGAATTAGAATTTTCTAATATTTATAGAGTTGTTGTCTTGGCACTTTTGCCATGATCACTCACTTGAGATTCCGAATTGACCGGAAGTATTATGTCTTCTTATGTGTGTTTTCTTTTATTTTTTGACGTCAAAAATATAATTAAAATTGCTAAATTGTCCGAATAATTAGAAATCTATTTGTAGGTGGAACGTGTGGTATAAATTCGATATAGAAAAGTTATTTAAGTCAATCGATCAAGGGCTCTTGATGCAATTTCTGATATGATAGACAGAGATAAGTGTATTTTAAATTGAGGTTTAGGCCATGCTTCGACGATATTGCATTTATAGAACAAATGTGATTATCAAATCTTCTGAGACTGCTAGCCAAATGAGAAATACCTGTGTGTAGAATTGCTACGCAGATATATTTCCCATGAAAAAGTTCTGAAACTTTGAAAATAACATTAAAAAATCATCAGAAAACGTTTTAAACTAGCCAAAACACACACCTGGGTCTTGTTAAAACTTTAAACTTGAATTACTTGGCTCTGGAGAAAGCTAGAGATTAAACTAGATATTCATTGGAAAGGGTTTAACAACAGCTACAATCCTACAGTATTGTAACAGTAATCGCAAGAGTCGTTCTTAAGATTTACGTCTTTTAAGTTTTTTATAAACTTCTTTCTGACTTTAGCGCCCACTAGTATGAGCTGTACAAATTTAAAATGTTCAGAAGAGTTGTCAAACTTATTTTATACATGCTGTAATATAGTAACTTTATTGCCAACCTATTGTTGGGTGATAAATTTATATATTGAATTTCACGATCATAAAATGTCTAAAAAAAACTATATGTGGAAACTGTAGCAGTTTTCCAGCATAAACACATGACTATTTTTGTCTGGTGGCATATTCCAAATATTTCACAATAAAATTAGTCTACCGTGTGTGTGACTCACAGATGATCTTTGATTTGGAGTGATTTTATCCCACTTGATCCTGTGAAATTTTCTTATGGATGCGTTGTTAACAATTTGGATCATGTGTTAGAATTTTAAGGCAAACTGCGCACGCATTTTCTTGTTTCCCCCCCCTGCGAGAGAGTGAAAGAGAGCATAAAATTGGCGTAATGAGGAGCTTTTTGCTCTATATCAAAAAGTTGGTGGATCGCGCGTGATCGTAGGGAAAATGTAGAGTGTTAGAAGTTTTTTTTTTTTACGAGACAGCCATTCTCGCCATATTCATGAATGAGTGAGTGTGAAAGAGAGAAAGATCATGATCGTCGTATATCATGGGATGCTTGAATATTTTGGTGGGCATCAGAAGAGGGAGGGTGTCTCGGGATGGAGACGATCGAGGGGCAGCATCAAGACATGCGCCAATCCACCCATTTGAGAGTTTTGTGTTGCATATGGAAAAGATGAGACTCTAGGAGAGTGAGATAGAGAACTGCGGTGGCAACTCGCGGCGAGATCGTCCGGCTATAGAGAATTTCTATCTCTACTCGAAAGCCTGTGACTGTTCGGCTTCTGTGACTAGCTGATCGATATACACCACAAAGTTGAGTTTTTTTTAATCGCACACACTTTACGATAATTTACAAGTTTCTGCAATTTGTTCATTTTCACTAATTACTTGTTCATCTGGCTGTTTGTCCCATTTGTGGCCTCCTTTGCGGCGCATCACCACAACACGATCACCGAAATGTTCTTGTTTTGAGCAAAATGATTTGTGGGTGATTGAAAATATTTTGTGTAAAAAATTAAATAATAGATAACAGTGGAGAAGGGGAAATACAGTGATGGAGTTAATTTTTGGTGGAAGGAAAAAATAATCACGATCACTGTTGCTCAAGATCAACACTTGATCACATGTTTTTGGGCATTAAGAAAAAAAGTGTTGATATTCAAAACATTTTGAATGAGAAAAGAGAAAAAATGTGCTTCAATCTCTAATCTCACTCTCTGTTTACTGGGTGCTACTTGTGATTGTGTGGTCAGTAAAAAAAATGATCATTACTTTGCAACAGTGATCTGTAAAACTGTTCAAGTGATCTTGTGAATGCCTGCTGAATTCTGGGGTTGTGTGAACATCAAGAGATGACAAGATGAAGTCACATTTCGAAGTACTTCCTTCTTAAGTGGCAAAAATCAGTGAATGATACTCATCTTGACAAAAAAAAAGACTTTCTGTTATTCCATCGTGTTCAATAAAATTGCACAAAATTAAATTGATGAATCACACTGTGTTCCCACTGGATGTGGTTTAGGCTATTTGTATGTGTGCAAAATTGTACCATAACTCATACTGTTCAGTGAATAATTTCCGTTTTAAAATTAAACTACATATATAGATAGAAAATTCACGAGGGGAGGGCGCTCTATATAGACGTGAGATTGTGAGCAGTTGGTGAAAGAAATTTTTATTGCATCGCCTCTGCGTCATTGACTTTTATATTTGACTCCTTCTGGATTTATTTTTTGAATGCAAATCAACTCATTACGTGTTTTCCTCGTACACAGATGATCTATAGTCGGATTGATGATTGAAGATCATGGTGTTTTTTTCTTCTTCTGTTTTTCACTTGTTGGGGAAGCATGGAAAAATCCTTGATTCTTTTTATATTCTTTTCATCCTCCTCCTCGTCATCTACCTCTCTCCTTGTGTATTTTCACAAAATTTTATACAACACCAACGTTATATATTTTTGCCTCCCAATCATATTGTATTTTTAGCTTTTAAAACACACAATCTCTCTCTGTGTTGATGGTGAATGTGCTACAAATTTAGATATAAACCAAGTGTGAGAGAGGGAGATGTGGAGGAGGGATTTTCAGCTCTTTAAGCTGCGGGAACTAACAAGTGATCTTCCGAAAAAAAATTAAAGGAGAAAAAAATCTTGATCATCTTCTCAAAGGGAAAGCCTCAAAGGCAAATTGAGTGAAATGATGATAACGAGCGATGCAATAAATTTGTCTTTCAATCAGGGAGCACATCATCGCATGAGAATTAATGAGTATTTGGTTAATAATTTAGGGTGGTGTTTAGAGTGTCTAGAGTTTTCTCATGAAGAGCGAAACTAAAAGATAAGTGTAAAAAAATGTGCTAACAACTCTTGAGAAGAGAAGAAGAAACTTAAAAGTCAAACAGTGAAAGAAAAAAGTTAAGGAGAAAAAGTATTAAAGTGAAAAAAAATAGGAGTGTTTGTGCCTTTGGGTGGAAAAAAGAAATGCATTCAACCAGTTGGGATGAAGGTACAACGAAATGTACACCGAGAAATGCTCTCTTTTGCTGTCACTCCCAACCATGTCTCAATCCAGATGCCCCACGACTGTTGCCAGTTGAATCCCATGAGTCTGTGGCGATTGTGACACCTCAGCCGACGATTAAAGCTCGATCACCGTCGACATCGGGTGCGTCGACCAATGCCAGCAATTTGGCGGGCGTACAGATGCCGATGGATGGCGTCAGTACGCTTCATGTGCCGAAGCAGACCAATCGGAAATGTTCAAATTCATCCTGTGGCTCAACATCCAACTCAGTGTCTCCGCTGGTTGTGAACGGTGTTGGGTCGCACAAGCACAGCTCGAAGAAGCACCACAGACACCATCATCACCATCATCATCGTGGCAGGAAGCAGCAGCAGGAGGAGGAGGAGGTGGACACCAAGAGTGATAAGGGTGACAATGTGGAGAATGAGGCGACTGGTGAGGTTGTTGTGAAGCCACAGCAGAGATTGAGAAAGTACGTGATCAAGAAGATCACGATTCGCAAGCAGGACGGAAGTACCAGGAAGATTATCATAAAGAAGCCACTAGATCTTCCCGACGCACCGCTCAAGTTGACAAAGGTTTCTATTTGTGGTACTTTTTTTTGCGATCTCTCGTCACTAACTTGTGCATTTTGAAGATTTTTTTCCAACAAGTCTTTTTTTATTCGTGTTATTTTGATATTGAAAATATTTGCGAAACATTTACGTTATACATTTACGTGTTGTGACGAATTTATCCTGTCATTCAGTGTTTCATACGTTTGAGGTTGTTGCATAAGTAATGTCGACGTTGTGGAGTTGATTATTGGAAGGTGAAACAAAAATATTTAAATTTTTTTATTATTTTTTTTAGCTGAAGATTATAAAAATCAATTTGATAACTTAATTATTTAAAAGAAATTTGAAAGAAATTTAGATATTTTCAAAACAAGTAAAAAGGCATTACTTATAAGACAACCAATTCATTTCGTGATTTGCGTTAGAAAAAATTTTTCATGTCTTTTTGAAGTTCACACACAACTATTTCTTCATCACTCTTTAGCGATGTGTCTCTTCGGTTAAGACAATGCCAAAAAGCCGTGTGGGCTATTTTCGATGAGAGTGGAAAAGATAAGAGAGAGCAGCAAAAAGGTTCTATTTCCATCTCACTCAAGTCACTCTTTTTTTTCTTATAATATACCTCATGCGTGACAAAAAAGACAAAAATAGCGCGATTTTTAAGCTCTGTGTTGATTGGGGAAAAATCTTCAAAAAATTTTCCACATGCCAAAAAGCAAGTTGTTGCAATAAATTTTTTTCAACAAAAAAAATATATACAGCAACAAAATCTTCACTTTTCAGACAGACAATCGAATGTCAACGTACGATTTGGCGGATTATTGTGAAAATCAATTGAATATGATGATGTATCCAGCCATGGATGCCCAAAATGGACCTGTGTGTTCATCTGCAACTGTGCCAATGAGTCAAGTTAAATATTGTGATAGCAGCAATCAGAACTGTGGTAATAGTAGTAATGTAGGAAATTTAAGTGGTGGCAATGTGAGAAAGAACAGCAAAGTTGTCATTATCGATGGTGTTCCAATAACATCCAGTGAGCCAATAAGTATTGTCAATGTAACGGATTTGGATGATGATGATGATCTTATTGACTTGACAACACCACCTGGATCCACAAGTGCCTCCCTGAGAAATTGTGACATGTACAATGCCGATATTGATTACATGAACAACTATCTCAAGAGTCTGCCGAGCTATAGTGATTTAGAGTCGAAGACAATGTATGGAAGTAGCAGCGGATATGGAAGTAGTCAGAGTGTTAAACAAGATGCAATTTATAAGCCATTTGGATATAATAATTCCACCCATCATGGGGATGAGGTGAAGAATGCCAAATTGGCAAAGTCAAACTCTTATCACAGTATTATGAATAATGGTGGAAACTCCTTTACGACATTCGGGAAGAGACCAGAGGGTTTTAGTAATCCCTTCAGTGCTGGATGTGTTGATCAGCAGTCTAGTAAGATTAGTCGAAGTACTTCTAGTTCTCAGATTCCCGTTTTTAAGCCTCAACAATTTCCCGGACCTTTCCGCCAACAAGCACCCAAAGATGCTCAAGAACCACCACCAGTGTTTCAGAAGGGTATTCAGAAGAGTATCTCTTCGACGGCCTTCACCCCCTTCACCGCCAATCATGGTCAGCAGGGGGGTAATAATTCAGGAAAGAGGGTGTTAACCGATTTCTGGAGTGAGAATGTGAATAACAAGAGTTGCAATAAGAATAAAATTGGCTGGAATTATGAGAAGATAATCAAGGGGTCTAAGGAGGATTTAAGACCTAATGGCGGTGCCCCGACTAATGATACCCCCTGTGGGAGTTTTCAATTGCGGAAGAACTTCTCACACTCTCACCTCGACAGGGAGGCAAATTTGCGGCAGCTGTCGAAGGAGGATCTGTATAAATTGGTTTGTCACGAGAGTCAACCGCAATTCGCCGTGAAGCAGGAAACCACAAAGAATGAACAATTTAATCCAATATCAAAGAGTGTATCATATACCAATGTACCGATACAGCACGGTCATAGCACGAGGAGCTATGTCAATGGTAAGATGAACCTGCCATGGCTCACAACAAGTGTCCGACAACCGACATCTACAATATGCAAGAGTTCTTCGAACAGTTGCATAACGAGTCAAATGCCAGGCGTGAAAGTGACAGAGTTGACGGATAAGGCACTGATGAAGAGCACTTCCAGCTCTTGTGTGTTCGGGAAGAGGGTGGGCGACACAGTCAAGGGTCCTCCGCCACCGCCAAAGTCTGAATCCACCTACCAGCAATTCGCTGCGGCTGTAACAGCGGCCACATCGCCGTTATGGAATGACTACTTGACGGGTGATATCAGCACATCCAATCGGATGGTGTTGCGGAACAATGATCTGTTGAGGAATGGACCAACATGTGCTGATAATTTCTTCATCAAGCAAAATATCCCGCAGCCCAATAAAGTCGTGATCAAGTATCCGCCATTCACGAAAATATCAAGTATTCACATCCCGATAAATGGTCAATTGCCATCGGCATTCCAACAGTCAAATCCGCCGAGTAAGAGTGAAAAGGCTGGAGCGTCCAGCGCCACTGTGACTCCACAGGTCGCACCAAATTTGCATGGTAATGAGACGCGCGGTGTAAGAACGGATTCTGGGAATCGTGGTGTGTCTGGGAAGTGCAGTGAAAAGAAGTTGGATGATAAATTGGATCAAAATATCGCATCACTGTTGAATCTTGGCACAGAATGGAATAAATCACTGGTGCCGCCACCTCCAGTGTCTGAGGCTGCTGGTGCTGCTGGGAAAAAGGTCTCATATACGGATCTACTATCGCAACCATTTGCAACTGGTGCAACGACAATTCCCACGTCAGACGAGATCAGGGAGCCAACGAGGCTCTTTGGTGTGGGCAGAGGAAATCAAGTTTCAGGTGCTGCCACTGCTGTCGCAGACACCCAAAATCGTGGCAATTTCAAGTTGTGCCAGTCCAAGAACTTCATCCAGCCGGCGATCTTCTCCTCCAAGGCGAACATTGTGATTGAGCCACCAATTCAAAAGCCCAAATTGTGGTTTCCACCACCGCCACCACCTCCGGCAACACTTCCCACTCTGCATCCACCGCATCCACCAGTTGATGGAGGTGATCTCCCGTCGCAGAACATCCCCCCAAAACTCCATCTCGATAGTGATTTCATAGCGTGTCTCGACAATGAGGTAGCTTTTTCAATGAAAAATCTTTGCCAAAAAATAATCGATATTTTAATGCATTTTTTTCGAACAGAATGTCTCAGATTAGGTGGGAATTTTTAGGGATTCTCATCGAGTCTTTATATTATTCACTATGAAATTTTGAAGTTTCTCTGAGTTAAAAATTAGTGTTATCAATGAATGAATAAATTTAAAAAAGCATTTCATTTTGATGACTTAAAAGCAATATTATCGATTCTTCGCAAAACTTGTGTAAAAATTGAATCGTAAAGGCCTATTTTATTTCTGACGTTTCCAGATGAAAGATATAAATTTCAATTAGAGCGAATAAAGCATTAGCGAAATTTTATCTCGGCTTTATTCAAATTTGATAAATCCAATAAATGACACTCTCTTTTATAAAACGAATGGGATTTGTAAAAAAAAATTGAGACATATAATCTGAGACAATCTGCATTTTTATGACTATATAAATCCTAATACATAAATACTATATAAATTTAACTTTTAATCCTGTGCTTCTTCATTGAAAAAAGCCACTTGGCGATCACAGATCTCCCTAAGAAGATCACATTGAAGAATCACGAGATTTTGATGCAATTTCTTGCTAATGCTTCACCAAAAAATAGTGTGAAAAGATTTAAAGATGAGAAGAGACATAACAAGAAGAGTTCATTCTTTGCCAAGTTTGTTTCTTTTTGTGTACATGTGTTGGTGTTATATAAAATGCATGAATTTGTCTGGATCTTGTAATTAATCAAAAGTGGTGAATCTTTTTTTTGATTTGCTGGTGATTTCTCAATTTCTTGATATCTCCATTGTTCAACAGAGATATTTGTTTTCATCTCTTTCTCTTTTGTTGTGTCCATCAAAATAATAATCTTGTATAGAATTTTGTTGTTTTGATGCCCCGCAGCATAAATGTTTTGGATGCGCGCCTGTGTGTGGTTGATTCCAAATTTGGGTCAAGCCAAAATTATAATTTGGCACAGAGACACAAACCATCATTTGCACGAAATTTTCCCACCATCATCATCTCAAAACATATTGTGTGTTTATGTAATCGATGATACCTCATGATGGTCAGTGATGCTCAATTTTTATTGCACAGCGCCAGAGTAAGTGGATTAAGTGCGTGTGAATGGAGAGATGCTTAGAGAAATGTATGACGTGGATTTTTTTTTCTATGAATGTATTTTTGGGATGACTTTCTCACGTCATCGGGGTTTTTTTCTTTTTCTTTATTTATGGTGGGTTAAGAAAATCAGATCAGATATTGTGAAGTGATCAAAGATGTGATCACAAGGGTGGTTTCTTATGTAAAAGGAGTGAAGTGACGATACAAAGGATTATTCTCACATCTAAAGTCACCTTTGTTGAGATAAATTCTATTTATAAAGATAATGCGAATTGTGTGTGTTCTGTTGTGTGTTGACCTGCTACACAACAGATAGTTTTAATGATCTCTGTGATCTGGTTTATTTTCATGAAAAACTCTTTTCATATAAACTTTTGCCCTTCACCCTCCATCAAGAGTTTTCTCCGTCAGAAAATTACGTTCTAAAATAGAGAGATATTTTGTCTGTGCGAAAATTTTCACGATCCTCGCTGATCATATAGGCAAATAAAAGAGTGATCTTTTGTGTGATCATAAAACTTTGGCATGAATCTTAATCGTTAGACAAAAGCTGATGGGAATTTTGTGCAAAACCGTAAAATTTTGTTTAAATTTTAATGCCTCTGTGCATCAATTTTGTGGGATAGACCACATAGAGAGATTGAGACAAAGATCTCTCCAAGAGAGAAAGAGAGAATTTAGAGTGAAAGACGCACATGATCAAAAATAGATGAAAAATAAACATAAATGTCATCTATTTTTGATTCCTCAAATTGATTCTTTATGTTGAAAATTGCAGAAGGTGGGATCTTTCACTATTTTCAAATATCCGCAGATGTTGAGGAAGATTAATATTGCAATTATTGTCGAAATTCTCTTCCTCATTTTGTGTATTTTTACCCAACTAACAAATATATAAAGTTTATTTCTGGTATGATTGTGGGGGTCGTCGGAGAGTGGATGAAAATGTCTCTTCTCTCTCTTTTGGTTTCTCCTCATGACGCAAAATGATCTTCAACTTTGCCTGAACGCGGCACATAGAAGAAGAATAAATTCTAATGTGGGCGGAAAGAAAGTAATTTTTCAGTCATGTTACACCTCGATGAAAGATAGTCATTTAGGTAGAAGAATAGAAATTTTTCACCACAAAATTACCTTGAAGATGTGGCAGTTTGTCTTTTTTTTCTTCTTCTTCTTCTTGTATGCGACTCCCAATCAGTTTGAAGGTGTCGAGTGAAAATAACGGCCTGTGAGATGCGTTTAAATTTAATAGGATCACTCTATGTGATTGGCAGACTCTTAAATAATTGAAAGTCGCTGAATTATTTGGCAGCTAAATGCGGAGGAGAATGACATTATACAATTGATCGTGTGTATCGATCGTGATCCTCAGAGGGAGCAGATTTCTCACATTGAAGTCGTACACATAAATTTGTGGGGGTGTTTTGGCTGTTTTTTTTTAATTCACGTAGAAGAAGAAAAATTTAGTAATATTTTATGCTGTGAGTGAATCAATGAATCAGATGATCAAGATCTTTCGAAAGGAAAACCATAATAATCTTTTGTGCATCATTTTATTAAGCCACATTTCAAATACGCGCTTAGTGATATTTTTAGCATCTTTCTCCTCAAAATCATTTTCACTATCTCTTTCACTCTACCCACCAAATGATCCTCTGTGTATAAGATCACGAGGTGCGGGCTTTTTCGTGAATGATCGGCTGGTTTAGGAGAGAGGGCTAAAATCCCCAGTTTTCCCGCTAAGACATTTTCACACGAGTGTGACGTGGAGTATAGAGAAAAATATGATGGTTTTTCCTCTTAATGCGATCCTCGTGTGCGCAGATCGCGGAAGACAAGCGCAATCGGGCAACACTGGGTGAGATTTTCCCGATGAGGAGGAGGCGTGTGAGCAGGAAAGATATGCCACGCGTGTTGTCTTATGTTCCCATGAAGTCACTGGCTCAATTTTGAATTAGTTGAATATCCCCCCGGTGATGGGATGATGTGTGAAGAAGATCGCAAAATGTGAAGTTCGCAAGAATAGAGTGAAAATCTCGGATCGATTTTAATTGAGCGAAATTCCGAATGTACGAATTTTTGGGTTTTGGCAAAAAAAAACACAAATTCCAACGATCAATAGAAAAGTTTTTGTGTGTTCATTGAGAAATATTTCTCATCCTCTCTCTTATCATATAAATAATAGTAATTTTATTGCTACAGACCGATTGTAAATCATATTACGTGAAAAGTTAAATTGCGTGAGATAAATTTTGATTTTTTTAAAAAAATATATAGATGATTTGTGATGAATTAAATACGACGCCACTTGATGGGGGAAAAAATAAGTGCTCTCTCTTATATAGCTAGGAAGAATATTTTTGGGATGAGGCTCAACGAAAATTGAAAATATTTTTAGTAATTTATTATAAAATTTTATAAATAAAGCAGCATGAGTCTGTATGTGTGGTGATCTCACTGTCATATTAATATAAATACTTTTATAATGTTGTGTATTTAATTTGGCGGTGTGAGCGCGCTAAGAAGGAAAATATCTGTGATTTTTCAAATGTAGCCCCGCAGACTCTCTGAAAAAGACTCGTATTTAAATGTTTATTGGGAGAGAGAGGAGAAGTAAAGTAAAAAAAAAACTTTTCAGTGTATTTATAATTGAAAGGAAATTCTCATTTTTCATTTGTTGCCGCGAAAATCGGGAAACGTAGTTTTCTTTGTTGAGAAGAAGGAATCTCTCTTGGGTACAGCTAAAATTGTTTATTGGCTGATCCTCGTCTCTGAATAGCCATTTCCCACGCAGACAAGTGTGCGACAATTTTATATTGAGAAAAGAGAGAAGTCAGTCTGTGCAAGAGGAAAAGGTGATGATGAAAAAGAGATGTATTTTTGACGAAGATTTTTATTTAGAAAATATTCTTTGCGTGGGAAAAAGTCTGTGTGTGATCGCGCGCTGGGGGGATGTTTCTTAAGATATAAAGTGAATTTCTCCAATTTTTTGACGATCGTATAAATCACATGTGATCGGATTCAGGGTGACTGAAAGAGAAATTTGTGTTTGACATTGGGTGAATCGAAAAAAAAATCGTGGGTGAAGAAAAAACGAAACATCAAGGATAAATCTTCAACAATGGCCTCAATATCTTCCTCATCATCGACAACAAATCAAGAGCAAGATGAGGAAATTGACGGAAAGAAAGGCGAAGCGCCAAAAGAATCCACTGAGACAACATCAACAGATACAAATAAGACGGCGCCGAGACGACATCGCTATACACGAAGTTCAACGTCTAGTGTGACACAATTGCTGTCCGATAGCTGCAACAGTTTGCTGCAGAGATTCCGCAGGAATCCTAGTGAAAGACCCGATAAGGGTTCAGCAGCTTTGCGGTAAAAGATAATTGCACAATTTTTTTTCTGCGGTTTAAGTTCAGTGGTTTTCAGTGATTGGCAATCATCGAGAGCGAGATAAGATGTAGAAGAAAGTTATTTGAAAATGAAGATCACGAAGAGTTATAAAGTGAAGAAATCAAAAATTGAAATTGATTGATAAAAATATCGCCTCTGAACTAATTGATCGTGTTGCATTTTCACTCATTGATCACCTTCGTGTGTCTGTGTCGTTTAAAATCTAGTTTAATGGACGATGCTGTGATACGAGAAAGTGGTTTCTGAATCCCATTAAATGTACATAAATTCATGATAGAGCAAAGCAGTTGAAAATGGAGATGTTATAAAGGGTAAAAGAAAAAAAAAGAATGGCAAGTTGCTTGAGATGATCGCGGATTTCACATCTTAAATCATCAAATCAAGCTCTCTTTCCGAGGTCAATAAACATGTAACACTTCTTCCCAACTATTTGCACTGTGCAAATTATATAAATATTTCTCTTTTATCTCAAGTGGTTTGTGCAATTTGCAAGTGATGATAGAACTATTCCTATTATGCGGTATATTTGAGAAATGTGTACTATCTCTTAAAATCTATTTGCTTGTTCCACTGACCTCGTCTAAACGGGCATTCTTAAAGAAGAAAAAGGAAAGAAAAAAAAGAATATTGTGTATATATGAGCTTCTTCGTTCGAATGAAAATGGAAAAAAGAAGAAGTTGAGAAAATGAAATAATTTAACACCCGCCATATAGCCTTGACTTAATTTTACCGTGAAGATCTTCGCAGAGATCTTCAGGGTAATTATAACGCATGAGACAGAGAATTTTCTCATGAGGTGTCTTCACACATTTTCTCATCGTTGAAGCGGAAAGTTGAGTGCGCTCCTAAAGGTGGAGAGAAAAAGTGATTCATATCCTAAAATTTCAGCACACAAAGTTTTATCAATCAGTTTCAATTATTGAGTGCTTCTCAAGGGTGAAAATAACTTGTGAATATTAGAAAGATAGTGGTAAAAATATCGCGGATGTTTCAAATATCGTAAAAATCGTGTATAAAAGGTGGATATTTCGAGCAAATTTTTGTATAACTTGAAATTCTTCGGAAATATTCTCTATTGAAGTTACTTCAATTTTTTACATGTTCTATATAAATATTTTAATTTGCAGTAAATTTAAAGTCAAGTTTAATAAGAATATATGACGTTAACATTGCTTCCAGATTTTTTCGCTCTTGGATGTCTTTTAATACTCCTCAGATGATATTTTTATCATCACGGCCAAGATTATGATATTTCACTTTTGCTGACATTCAGTGAAAAATCTGAAAGTCAGAGAAAATTCTCTTTGTTTGGGGGGTGCGAAAAACGCAATTTTTGGGTGATTTTCCTCGGTAGAGCCTTTAAATTCTGGATGATTGCCAATCACAGTGCAATTTTGTTTTACTCTGAATCCTTTGTGGCTGAAATTTGTGGATTTGCAGTGATTTGAGTCCGTCCAAGAGTGGAGACGCCACAATGTCTAAAGCTAAGGGGGAATCATCGCTGTCCACGTTAAATCGTCTGAGTCGCTACTCGAAAAACTTGAGTCCTGTAACATCCTACTACAAACCACTGATGAGGACATTTGGGAAGCGCGATGAATCACCGATAGAGAAAGTATTTGAGCTTTTCTGTGGGGTTTTGTGTTGAGGGTGAGATTTTCTCAAGAGATATTTCTTCTTCTGACTTTTGTTGTGTATAGATCAAGGAGGAGGATCATGAGAAGACGCCAATCGCTGAGGTGGCAAAGAGTAGTACACAATCGACAATATCACGATTGGAGAGTAAATATTCGGATATATTGGACCGCGTGGCGAAGAGGAAGCGCCAACAGAAGGCTGAAGAGGAGGATAGGGAAAAGACTCTGGAGCCCGATCGTCCGCTCACGTTGAATCCTTTGGCCAAGAGTGCAACATCGGCAGTACTTGGGGGGTATTTAAGTCATCAGACTAAGGAGAGAACACCATATAAATTGAGTGGGAGATCACAGAGGAATAAATATCTTGATGGGAGTGACAGTGAATTGACACGATCGCGAGATTTGGGACTCTTGTCGGACAGAAATGGCATTGACTATCGTACTCGCAACAGAGATCTAGAAGGTGGCAGTCGATACAAAGATACCATTTATGATACGTGCAAGAGTTCCTACAAGAGTAGCTATCAAGATCCTGTGACGCGGCGACACCTTGGCTATTACGATGGGAGGTATGACAAGGAGAATGTCTTCAAATCCAAGTACGATCCTGATGCTCTCTATGCGGAGATCAATAACAATGATTCACTGTATGGGAGCCGAAAGAGACCTATTAGATCATACAGGAGAACTGGTGATACTCCCGGTGAGAGAAAACATCTCACAATGAAAGTTGATCCTGTAGAAAGTGATAGACCAACAAGTAGTCGAACACTTACAACTGCCCGAAAGAGTTTAGGCGCTAATGCTTATCAGCGATCCAATACACAGCGGTTCTTTGATTTGGAGAGCAATCCAACTGACTCATCAGAGTACAGTGAGAGGGAGAATCGTCGTAAGGAAATTCAGGGATTAATTATGAAATATGCTCAATTGGATGATGTTTATGGGAGAACACGTGAGACGGATGATCATATCAATAACAACAGCGAAAGAAAATTGAGTCAGCATTACAAGAGTGGCGAAATGTCTGAGCTGCCCACCCTCCAAGTAGTGCCAATCTTGCCACTCAATAAGACCCAAAGCTCCATGGCAATACCATCATTGCGATCGAGGAAGAATCTCATGACTTTCGTAAGAATGATTTATACGATAAGATCACAAAACAGCAAGAAATATGTTTTCAAGTGTGCCTAAATCCTCAATTTATCTCGCAACCTTTTTGGCGTGTCAGTGTGAATGAGAGAAATTTTCAGATGCTGTAAATCACAATTTTATACCTCAGTCAATATTAATACTCAAAAGTTTTTATATTACCTCAGCAAAAAAGGGGTAACTCATAATGGGAAATTTTTGTCAAATTTTGCAGGGAGGATTTTTATTCATAAACAGGAACTTGAACTTAATGAATTTTTCGCTAAATATTACACGATTTTCTTTCTTATTTTTATTGAAAAACATTTTGTCTTAGAGAATTTCTATTAAAACTCGTCAAGAGTTGAATGGAAATTTTCATAAAATGTCCATTAAAATATTTATTGATTTACCCCTTGTATCTCTGGCAAACGATCACTCTAATTAATACAAAAGAATCGTATGCCGCAAAAAAGCGACTCTCTGGAGAGAATTTTATTGAGAAAAAGTTTTATTTCACGGTTGTATTTTTTTTTATTACGAAAATAATAATTTTTTTCTCACCAGATTCTCATTGATAGTTTATTCAATTTTATTTGTCACATCAATAAAAGACACTTTTTCTATCCATCTTTCATCCTCTTTGGCATCTGGGTTGTCAGCTGAAATAAGTGAAAAATTAATGCGAAAATAATTTTAGGCACAGAAATGAGAGACAAACTCAGTGAGGAGAAAAAAATGTATAATAATTTTAAATGCTTTGACATATTTTCCATTGACCTTTTGTGGAGGTGAATCCATGGGAGTTTTTTTTTTGCTATTCTTCACGCTCAATTTTCCAATTTAGATATATTTTTAAAGGTTCACGATAATGTAGAATTTTGCTAATGATTGTGATCGTTTTGACCATGTTGATGAAATTCACTTAAGATTTATCTCTTTTCACTAACATCATTTGGAATATATATAGATCCGCAATCTCGCATTGATTTATTGTCAACCTATTTTTCATACTTAATTGATTTTTCCTTATGTTATTGATTGCCGCCTTGTGAAGGTGTTAAAAAGTGTTTTATTTTACAAGGCGGAAGTTTTGATAATGCATTTTGAGCGATTTCTGATCGTATTTTTACCGTAAGAATTTTTTGCCTGGTCTGACGAATTAACGATCATTAGCATTTTCTCGGAAAGTAATCGTCACGTGGAAGAAAATAGCGCGTGACATTAATAAGTGTTTAGTCACTTTTTAGTCGATAGACTATAAAGAGAGTGTGTGACTCTGAATGATGAGGTTTTTGTTCTTAATACCTCCAAAATGTATTCCCAATAAAAAATATCCTTTCCTCTTCCTGGTATACAAATAGCTTTTTTATACGAATTGGCACGTCGAAAGTGAAAGTGGATGGCGATAGTGTGGTAAAGCTATCAATATCTTACTTGATTACACACAAAAAAAATCTGCCGCATTAGTGAAATTTTTAGGACACCTTTTCCCCTTTATCTCTTTGTGTTTTTACCCAAATTTTTGCGTGAAAGAGAAAATGGTACGAATGATGGATTGTTTGTTGATCGCTTCAAGATGAAAAATATGTTGTTTGTAGGAGAGTATAAAAAAGAAGAAATGATGATTAATCAGTGATCTTCAAGTTGCATTTATGATTGGCTTCTGTGTAATTAATAATATATTTGTTTGTTCTTTTTTTCTATTTTAAGAAAGATTTAAAAAAAAAGATATGAATTGCGCACAAATTGAGTTGATCTCATATTTGTTGAAGTCTCTTTAATCCTTGTTTAGAAAGATAAAACAAAGAAGATGAAAAAACCTCTTTAACATTATAAACCTCTTTATAATTAACAATGCCTTTAAACAATATATCGTGCACGCATTTTAATTTGTTGTTCCTCCTGGCAATAACTCAAATGAGCATAAGTTAAAGTGCTATGAGAGTATTTTCTTGTTGATTTAAATAATAATAATAAAAAAAAACATGCGAATGTGGTGCTCGATGAAAGAACTACCAAAAAAAAAGCAAAATCTCAAAATATCTTTGTCCCAAACAACTAATTTTCTTACCGAAAATCGATACCGTATTTTTCTCGTGTCTTCTTCGATGATGAACTTGATGTGATGATGATGATGATGATGATGGTGTTATGATGATGTGAACACAACAACTGCATCTTGTGCGCTGTGATATCAACTTGTGAATGCTGACCAACCTGACCGCACCTGCCCCAAACCCAACCCACGACGGCCGCCCCCTTCTCGATTCCGGCTGCCCAACTCTGCTTTGGTGATGACAATGATCTCGAAAAACAAACAAACAAAAATTGATGCGATGTGATCAATTGCAATGGGGGATCCGATGTGCGTGATTTTTCTCTTTTTTATCTCTCTTTGTACGCGCCACTCGGTGGGAACCCCAAAATGATCGCCAACCGAACTCGACTACCGAACCTGATGATGAACCGATTTGATGGGGATGATGGATGATGATGGAAAAAATGCTGAACTGGATGAAAAATGATCTTCAATGGGCGCAATGATGTTTGGTCAATGATTTGATCACGATGATGATGATGCACAGGCCACGAGACCCCCATCGATCCGGGATGATAAGGAGGGACACTTGATTTATCACACCGGCGACATTCTGCATAACAGATGTTCGTGACAATTTTGTGAAATCCAAACTATAAACTGCATTTTTGCCCTCCCCTTTTTTCACCCACTGTTTCCATTGTGCAGAAATTTTGTACGGGAAATTTCAATTTCTTCTCTTCTATCCATCAAATTCTGCGCGATTCTAAATTTAGCAAACACACACTCACAAATCTATCTCACCGAGAAAACAAGTTAATCTCTTTATTTTTTGTCACGGGTCTAACATTGAAATTTTTTCGGCAATTTCTGTGCAATGGGAACAGTGATCGCGTCCAAAAATGTGGGAAATATTAAGAAGCTGGTATTTGTCAATTCCTAAAAAAATATATCTTCTCTCGAAGATTATTTTGTTCCAATTTTCACGTTAGTTTTAAAGCTTGTCCCTAATTCAAAGAATTCTCTAAAACGCGATTTGATCTTGAAGATCAGTGATGCTAATTTTGTCACAGATCACTCATAATTTTTAATTTTTTTCTATGTGATTCTCTTCTTTTTATAATATATTTGAAAAGTATTAGACAAAAAAAATTGATGACAAATGCTCGCTTCTAAAATTTTTCTATCTCTCTCCATCTTGCCCAACTTCTTTTTTTCGCATAGATCGTAAATTTGTGAATAGTGATGAATTTTATTAGTAAACATTGGAGGAGAAACAGTACCAAGGTTGTGGTATATAGCAGAGAAAATGTGGCCCATAAGGTGTCACAGAATTTATTTATATTTCAAGCATTGGGGGATATATTTACGAGAGAGAAATGAGAGAAAATTTAAAGTTCGTGTCTGAAAACATATACAATACAATTTGACTTAATTTCACGCTCAAATGATTTTTGCAAAAGATTCTGCAAAGTACAAATGCAGAGGAGAGAAAAAGAAAAGATACAAAAGGGCAAGATTGAGAGATAAAGAAATTTTAACCTTGAAAATATATTGGGTGGGAATGATAACGCGAAAAATGATCAGGATAAGATTTTGGGTTGTCCATATCAACAAAAAAAATCCACCCAAAAATTTATCATTTTTGGTAGGATTTTCTTTTGAAATAGTTGAGATAAAAAAAAACTGTCCTGTTTTTCCCCCATGAAGAAGAAATTTGCAAAAAAAGAGGATTTTTTTGGGGTAGGTGATCGTACAGATGAAACTAATTCGCGTGATTTCTCTCTTTCAGACAAAATACTGGCCACCTTGGGTGAAGGAACCTTTGGGCGTGTTGTTAAGGTCAAGGATTTGCAGATGTAAGTATATTTTTAAATTCAAAGTTTTGCAACAACTAGTCTTATAATATAACTTTTAACGATCTGTTTAATTAATATTGTGATTATTTACAATCTTGTGCCATTTTCTCATGTTCTGACTTGTTAAATTTCTATTTTTAGGGATCACTGCATGGCACTGAAGATCATCAAGAACGTGGAAAAATATCGTGAAGCTGCCAAGCTTGAGATAAATGCATTGGAGAAAATTGCTGAGAAGGATCCAAATTGCGAACAGTGAGTTGAAAATTCATTTTATTTTATGACATGAGGAGAAATGCTTCAAATCCATTTGTGTTTCATTTCAAAACTCATGAATTTGGGTAAATTTTAACTTAAGAAATTTGTTAAATTTTGCTAAATAAGAATTTATTCATGTTTAGTTTATCAACAAAAAATGAGTCAGTTATCCTTATAATTTTCCCCTTATATTATAACAAACAAACAATACGTCGTCAATCTTTACCTATTTTTACCGCATTTGTTGGCGGAAAAGAAGATGAGCACAAAAAATCTCTATAGATCGCGATCGTTAGAGTGAGAAACAGTAAAAAGATCAATTCTGTGGCGAAAGATTGCATTAAGAGAATTTTTCGGATGAACGTAAATGGTGAATTGCTATCTGTTGGAATTATACTTTGCATAAACTTTTTTTTTCCTGCTTCATCATTAATTGATGTGACCAAAATCGTTGAAAAATATGCGATCATGTCTTTTTTGGGCAACATTATTGGGGGCTAACATAAAAGCCTAATGCAATATTTTGTATGATCGCGATCAATATCGAATTAATGAGTATCTCATGGTAATTGTGCGCAAAGTTGTGTAGGAAATTCATCGAAGTAAACAGAACTTTAGTGCCTGGGTTGTAATTGAATGTTCTTTTGATCCTCTTCTTCTCCTTTGCAGCTTATGTGTGCGAATGCTGGATTGGTTCAACTATCACGGTCACATGTGTATTGCGTTCGAGATGCTGGGATTGAGTGTTTTCGATTTTCTGGTGAGTCTTTTTGACCCATATTTTTAAACTTAATATCTTTGTCTTGTATTTAATTGGGGAATTTTGTCATATTTCTTCTGCTTTTATAGAGGGAAAACAATTATGAACCATATCCTCTCGATCACGTACGTCACATGTCGTACCAATTGATCTACTCGGTGAAGTTTCTTCACGACAACAAATTGACACACACGGATCTGAAGCCGGAGAATATCCTGTTTGTGGACTCTGAGTACACGACGACGTTCAATCACAAGAAGAGTCGCGATGTTCACTACGTGAAGTGTACTGATGTGCGCCTAATTGACTTTGGCAGTGCCACATTTGATCATGAACATCACAGCACAATTGTGTCGACGCGCCACTATCGTGCTCCGGAAGTCATCTTGGAGCTCGGATGGTCCCAACCGTGCGATGTCTGGTCAATTGGGTGAGTTTTTCTTTCATCATTGAATGAATATTGTCCAATAATTTCAGTTTTTGAATAATATTTGTTATCTTTTTATTTAGTTGCATCATGTTTGAATTGTATTTGGGAATTACACTCTTCCAAACGCACGACAACAGAGAACATTTGGCTATGATGGAGAGAATTCTTGGAGCTATTCCATACAGGATGGCCAAGTAAGTTGAAGAAAAATAATTAATTTACTGTCAATATTTATGAAGTTCTCAATTATTGCGTGAGTGAATAGGAAATGGACAGAGAATAATTGTCCTGATCAAGGTGGGTTTGATGATCAGAGAAAAATTGAAGAGACTCACACTGTAATTTACCACTTTTTAGTAGCAAGAGAACGACCTTGATGTCTTCTGTTGAAATTTTCTTCGCAAGATAATCACATCTTTGAGGAAATGAATGTCAAGATCAGAATTTTATGAAATATTTTCTGCATATGCTATCAATGTGTGTCTTCTTGAACATGTTGAGATGTCTGACACAAGATATTCTGCGGGTTTTTGTGATTATGTTGAAGTTTTGTGGGCTTAACGCACACGCAAGCCTTTAACACTAAAGGCGCGCATACACTTGGGCTTATAGCCTGCATACACTTACGACTTAAGTCTCATTTCTTTCCATTAGCAGTATACGAATTTACGAGACTTAAGTCGTAAGTGTATGTGGGCTATTAGCCTAGGAGACTTAGCGGCTAAAACGAGGCTCAGTGCTTCGATAGGCCTGCGTTTGACAAAGGAATTTCCTTAGAAAGTTGTTCTGGTGCTTAGGCTAAGCGCGATCCGAACAGACTACGACTACAGCAAAAGCCCCGTTTTAGCCGTTAAGTCTTCTAGCCCCAAGTGTATGCGGGCTATAAGACATACGGTAGATGATCAAAATAAGTTGTGTGTTTGGATTCCCTTTGAAAAGCATTTAAAATTTCCTTCAAATGAGTCGTAAAAAATATAAAAAAGATCTTAAAGCTTCCAATTTCTAATTTTTAGACGAATTTCCATTTCAGCCCAATTTCTTCCACGAAAAAACTCAATTCTCTAACATTTTAAGCCCCAAATTGTTTATTGAACAATAATTTATTAAAAAATTGCATTAAATCTGCAAAGATAGTGGAAAATGTGAAAATTTCTTGTTTAGACTAGATTCTGATTGATTAATCGCGTCTAAAAATAAATTATTAGTGTAGGTGTTTGAGTTGAATAGACGAATTTTCCTGGACTTATCTCATTTTTTATACGAAAAAAAAAACCAACGAAATATTCAACCACTTTTCCTCTTTAAATGATATTCATTGACTCATTTGTATTCATCAATTCGAGAATAAAATTGATTGAAAATCTGTTATTTTATTAACTAGTAAAATTCGGCCTAAAAGAAATTTAACTCAAAGATCTGTCCTTGGTCTTTGTGTTGACAATTTAATCAAGAACTCGTAATCAGATAAATTTAATTTTTAATCTCACAAAATGATCCTCTTTTAGTAGTTCTATTGTTAAATGATGATCTGGGAAATCAACCCACATTTTTATTTTGCTTGCAAAAATAAATACCTTTATTAGGTACTCTTGTCTTCACTGTGAATCATATTTTATATTAAAATTGGCATAAGATAGTAGAGAAGTTACATAAAAGATGTGAAAGGAAATATATTCATATTATTTTGTGTGCAAAATGCACGAAAGTGTGCTATTTTCACGATCACTTGCATGATCATCTCTCGGAAGGTGAATATTTCTCAACATGTGACTGCTTCTCATACCAAAAGGAAATAAATTATGGATATGGTATATTTTTATAATCAAATATGATTGTTAATATCTTGACGTTCTAATAAGAGTTCAAAACCTTCTCCAAATCGACTTTGACTTGATATTTAGAGCTTATTGGCTTAATAAGTCTCTTATTATTTCTTGAGTGAATGTAATTGAATTAGGAAATTTAAAGCTTTCCTAATGACACATAAATTTACCGAATTTACCTGTCAACCACTTGAAAGCTATGTTTAGGCAACAAAACCAAATCTGCAGCTTAGATTAATTCCGCAGCAACTTGTTACGATCATTGCTGATCATCTTATGATCCATTTCCGTCATTTTTACATTTTTTTGCAGATTCCAAAAATGTCTGTATTAGAACTCCAAAAAAATAGATATTAACCATCATAAATATATGTCGTGAAAACTTATTCGTGCGCATACTTTATTAAATTTGGTAATAAATTGAGATAAAACATGATCGATCGCTCAAGGTGATCTACAGTATTGGAGAGTATGAGTTGAGAACTTCATGATCTCTACAGACGCGCTTTATGACAGATGAAAGAAAGATTGAAAGAACCTTGTCAGAGATGATTTCAATTCCTCTGTTAACTGGATGTGATTTTTTTTCTTCATAAATGTTTGTTTGTTTGTTTTGTTGCAGAAAAACAAAGACAAAGTACTTCTATCATGGGAAGTTGAATTGGGATGAAAAATCCTCAGCTGGGCGTTACGTGCGTGATCACTGCAAGCCACTAGAGAAGTATATGTTGTCGAAGAGTTCAGATCACGCGCAGTTGTTCGACTTGGTGAAGAAGATGCTTGAATATGAGCCAAGTCAACGCATGACATTAGGTAAGTTTAATCTCTCTTTTAACTTCCCGTTTTATTTTATTTTGGGGAATGGAAATTAAATATCTATTTTTTCTTGGGGTTTGATGCTTTCAGGTGAGGCTCTTCGTCATCCATTTTTCGCTAAATTACCACCACATCAGCGAGTAGGTGACAAGGATTTGGCAAATTCGTCAAATAGCAGCCGTGAACGATCTCATAGTCTCTCGAGATGAGATTCAGCACGATTTGGTTATTATTAAACAATTGCAGTTGTAACTATTCCGCCCTTCCTTCTTACAATCCCTCTCGCTGTTCTCTTTCCCTCTTTATCTCTCTTGTTTTACGTGCGCAGCTGAAAGAAAAATTACACATTCTTCGATAATGCGAGGATGAATGAGGTTATTTTTTTTTTAACAATAATAATAATAATATCATTTTTATTTATCAACATTTGAACAATAAAAAAAAACTGTCAATTCTTTGCTCTATACTAGAGAGAATGACTCTCTAGCTAGAGAGAAATTATTGCAATGGAAGTGAGAGATGAAAAGGGAAATTGTGAAGGAAAGAAAATTTATCCAATCCGTTGTAGAATTTGTAAATCGCACGGCTGAATTTGGAGAAGCCGTGAATTTTAAAAGAATGAGCGAAGAATTTTTGTAATCAACCGAATGAAGAATAAAATAAATGTGTTAGAGAGAATCACGTAAAAAAAGTTATGAGAAAATTTCTTATGGAGGCGAAAAGCTACAAAATGGGATTAATTGATTAATGATAAACCAAATCGTAGATCCGGGAAAAAAAACTAATTTAATTAATAAAACAAGATGATACTTGATATTTCAATTTTTTCCAACTTTTCTTTTAGTAATAAATTTTTATTTGAATGTCTTACAAAATTTGTAAATTTTGTTACTTCCCATATTTTTTCTTTAGTTTTGACTATTTTTCCTTTACTTTTTATATTACTTTTATTTCTTTGTGAATTTGTCATGATAGAGATGAGATTTTTTTTGATTTTGAGAAAAGAATTTTACCTGTAGATGACAAAAAAATGATGAGAGAGTCAAGAGAAGTAACGATAAACGTGGTATTCAAATAAAATTTAAGAGAGTTTTGAGAGCAAAAATAATAAAAAAAAATATCAAAGGATTTCTTCTTTTGATATTATGATTTTGATGTTATTTTTTTTCACTGAATTTCAGTCCAAGTGGAAAAAATCACAAATTCTTGTGTGATTTTTCCATCTGGTCTGTTGATGCAAAAAAAAGAATTTGTCAAATTAAGAAAAAAATAATAAAACAATAAGAGCAAATTCTTAAGATTTTATTGATTCCTAGAAAATTTCTAGAACAAAAAACACCTACAATTTATGCATAAATTAATTTACAATGATGAACATATAAAAAAAAACTATTACATGAAAAATGATGATTGTTTAAGATGAAAATACTTAGAAATAAATGAAAGAGTTGTGAAAATATTCTTATTTTGAACGAAAATGTTCTGCCGTAAAATATTTTTGCCATAGAAAAATTTATACTTGTTTTATTTCCTTGGATTGATCAACCTCTTGGAGCATTTGCTTCATGTTTTGCGTTGGAGTTTCCTCTCATGGAGCATATGATGGCGGCAAGAGTCTTTACAAACTGCTTGATGCATTTGCTCTAAGCTCAGCGTCGAATTCTTCTCGTAAAGCATTCGCTCGCAGCAAATGCTTTTGCTTCAGCTAATTTGAATTGATTTCCGTTCAAACTGATTTGTTTACATATAATCGAATATGCTGCTGACATGCTTATCACAACAGAACCGTCAAAGGGGAGTATAAAGTTCAACGGAACATCAACTCACACCAAAATTGTCTGGAGAGGAAGTTGATGGGATTCACAAACTTTTTCTCGTATCTCTTTTCGCTCAACTATTTTTTTCTGCTGAACAGCAAAAATATTCAAATATTAATGTTTGGGTGTGTTATTGTTGGGAAATTGTATTTCCCCATCACACTGAGAGGTGAACGCTCTTTCATGGAAGAGTCAATCCTCATTGTGATTATCTGATAAGGTGATTGTACTAAGAAGACGAATGGAATGACCTGGAAATTATTAATGCTAAGCTGGATACAATTAAAGGTTTGGCAGTTCTTAAAAATTTAATGAATTATCTACTTTAAAAATCTTTATCTTGAGACGTTTCAATACATTCTAAGGATTCTAAGAATAACAAGCAAATAAATAATAAAGGAATCTTCATTAATGATTGAAACGAAGTAAGGAAAACATGGGAATCACGTGAAATTGTTAGAAAACATTAATAGGAAGTGAAAATTTAAGCTGAGAAGCCCGAGAAGAGTAAATTTGGAGAATTCTGATGAGTTTAGGATCGTAAGATTAATGTTGGTGAAAAGAAATTTTCATTTTGAAATTGGCAGAATTAAACGGCCAAAAATTTCGCCAGTCACCCCATACAGAAAAAATCACCTTTATCGTTTTCGTTGGCAATGTTTTAAAGATAAAAAATAGAAAATTGCAATTTTGTTCAAAAAAAAATAGTGAATAAAAGCATTGATCTAGCCAACTCATATTTCGCGCTTTTTTCAATATAAATTTCCATTGAAATGTGCTTTATTAATTTCCAGTTAATATATTAATAGACTGAAACCATTTCTATTCAAAGCTACAATTTGGTAAACCT